>VZUI01027460.1:0-45183 GCA_013401135.1 Cettia cetti
TGGTCTCTTTCTCCAGGCAGCAACTGACAGAAGGAGAGAACACATTCTCAAGCTGCGCCAAGGGAAATACAGGTTGGATATTAGGAAAAAGTTTTTTGTGGAAAGAGTGATAAAGTACTTGAATGGTCTGCCTGGGGAGGTGGTGGAGTCACAGTTTAAGGATGTGTTTAAAAAAAGTCTGGATGTAGCACTTAGTGCCATGGTTTAGTTGAGCTGTTAGGGCATGGGCTGGACTTGATGATCTTGGAGATCTCTTCCAACCTAGTGATTCTGTGTGATTCTGTTTCCATATCCCTGTGACAGAGGCACTGGTCTCAGACAGGGAGCAGCAAAGCACTCAGCCATTCATCTGTCTGAAATCAGCTTTGTTACTGTGATACAGAAGTTACTGTGCTGAAGCCATCAGATATTTTATGTTGGAAGAAACAAATTATCAGTAGGATCCAGTTTGTCTTCTGTCACCACCAAGAGGCTATCCTGTTTCTACCTGTTGAAATTCCATAGACACAGAAAAATTCAGGTAACAAACAGGCATTTGAGATGATAAACACCATTCTTTAAGCAGTTTTAGTGAGCCACTTGAAAAGCAAACGTGAAGCTTGACAAAGCATGAAATATTTCTTGCTTTTCTAACTTTGCGTGTGCTAGATCAGACTTTTGCTGATTTTTAAAAAAGGGTATTTAAGTGTATAAGCAGTAGATTAAATTCTACTGACTTCATTAAATCCTATTGATTTCAGTGTTAGCCATGCTTAAGTTAGGCATGCTTGTAGTGCTGTTCCAAATAGCAAGGCATTCATAAACCAGGGTCTGGATTTGTCTGTGTGGTTTGGAAACACATTTGGCAGCAGTCATAGCCAAGCCAAGAATTCACTGCAGTGAATGGCCCACACTGGTTGCAGTTTGTCATGTTAATGTGCTGTTGCCAGAATCATATGTGCAAAGTGAGTAACTGATTTACTTGGGCAAGTGTTGGAGTTGTTCATGAAAAATAAGGAGCTGCTTGCTTAGTGGAATGTATGTTTCAGATAAAAACTTAAGCATGCGCTTCGACAACATGAATGTCACAAATAAAGACAAAACATTTCTGAAAAAATGTTCAGGCATTAGATACTACCATTTTGTCTGAAGTTATTGTCAGTTTCTAGTTACAGAAGTTGGTCAAGGACATTTATTATCTTCCAAAAAAAAAAATAAAAATAGAGTGTGCAGATTAAATTATCAGAAAATTAATACCCAGTTGCCCTAGTCAGGCTTATTAATCTCTGGAGAGATATATTCTGTGACTGTTACTACTCTTATTTGGGAAGCAAAGTAATTTTTTGCAGAAGTAATTCTCTTATGTGAATTATGGGTATGATGTGTTTTTACCACCTTCTAGTAACTTTGAGGT
This sequence comes from Cettia cetti, assembly GCA_013401135.1. NCBI lineage: Eukaryota > Metazoa > Chordata > Aves > Passeriformes > Sylviidae > Cettia > Cettia cetti. Next base: position 1,394 of record VZUI01027460.1, read on the forward strand.
GGGATAAGCTTTATGCATTCTCTTGCAGTGGTGAGTAATTGAAGTATGTAGTTGAACAAAAAAGAAATACAGAACTCTGAAAGTTCTACAATGATTTATTTTACAAATTAGCTCATACCTTTGGGCTCCTAGATCAAAATTACTATGAGTAAAGCAGTTTCATTTTCCTGAGCATGTTTGTGTGATTTCATAATTTACAAAGAATTGCAAAACGTAAACAGAGATGTGAGCTGCAGCTGACTCTGAGGGAGGGAAGTGTTATGGAATTTGTGTTGTGGTCTGTGAGCACCACAGGAGAAAGGCAGCCAGGTTCAGGTGAAGGAGGCAGCGTAGAGGAAAGCTTCTTTCACCAAAATGCAAGTCTTGTTAGAAAGCTGGCACTTGGGGGAACGTAGAAAACGATCTGAAGATGGGAAACGTGTTCTGCAATCAGCAGTGTCAGAGGATCCAATAAAGGTTTGTGAAGCTGAATACATTATGTAATAATTTCTGGTCTGCTGCACAAGTTACTTGCTGTGCCTGAGCAAATTGAATTTTAAGGAGCTGGGATCTGGAGTCAGAATAAATAGGGGACTCTATGTTACTTGGGAAGAGAGGGCAGAAGCAACGCTGTTCAGGCAGATGGTTAGCATAGTTTGTTTCAGATGCAGGTATTTCTGTGCATAATTTTAGACTTCAGAGAGATAAAAAAGATTCAGAAATAGGGAGGCAAAGCAGAGAAAAAGAATGTATGATTTATACTCAATGCTGTTTTAATGAAAAAACATAGCTAGGAGTGTTAGAAAAACCAAAGAAAATTTTAATTGCTAGAGATAGTCCATTAAGAAAGCTCAGGGATTTCCATTGTTGGCCACAAATTAAGAGGAACTAGTCAGGTTGGAACCAGGTAATGCAATCTTCTGGTTAGTACTCCACCAGTGTTTGGTAATCAACAAATTGATCATTAATGGTTAAATTCTAGAAGAGAAGGAATAGAGAGGACAGCATTAGGTAGTCGCCCATGCCCTCAAAAGTGGGCAGCTTAGTGCAGAGGAACTGACCAAGTCTGAGGGGTACTTCCAAAGCAATTCTTAGGGAACTGTGTGCAGTGAGAAAATACAGATGAAATGAAAGAAAACCCCAGCATTACAGACCCGTATTGAATTCACTGAGTGTGTTTTTCATTTGTTGTATTTATGCAACAATTAAAATATAACAAGTCAGAATGATTGAGTCATGCTTGGATACCACCAACAGCAAGCAGTGGCTCAGAAGATTGGTGGCTTCTGGCTTTTGCACATGCTAGCAGCATGTGCATTTCACCAGAAATTTTTTTCCACTCTCTCACACTTGAAAAAAACAAAAAACAACCAACCAATCATAAACCCAAACCACCATTCACATTTCAGTTCCTTGTGTTATTTTTACAGGAAATTTAATTTGTCCTGAAGTTTAAGTGAGACTTAAAAAGTGGTATTTGTCACCTTATTTTGGAGGAAAAAGGTAGTTCTTGCCAACTTTGGAAATAGGTATTCAGATTTATGGCCAAGTAAAAGGCTCTAGGATACCTCCTTGAAGTTAATGGGAGCTGAGAGCAAATCTTCAAGTGACCCCAAAAATCATTTAAAATGATCTAACTGAAATGAATAATCATGAGACCAGAGTGGGTTTTTTTGCTGATTATATCTTGAATGAATTGGTCAATAAAGTGAAAAGGAAAGTTTAGCTATAGATAGTTCTATGGCACAGATCAAAAAGCAAGGCTTTACTAAAGATGCAAATTGCTGTGCTTAGGATTTTTTTTTCTGTCTATGTCAGTCCACATTCCTACCCAATGGGAGTGCAGCTTAATAGCTTTCAGAGAGTAATCCTTGGAGATGTGATGGGTCTGTTTTGATATTGATTCAACAGTAAATTAGCAGTGTCATTTTGAGTGGCACTTGTCTATGCAAGTATTGTAGTCCTGAGTTTCATGCCTGGGTTGTTTTGATCTTGGAAGGGTTCTTTCCGGCATTCTTCTGGTAAACAGAAGAACAATGTTTTGTAAATATAGAAATGTTTACATTCTTTCTTATAGGAGGGATCTTCTGGTGTCCCTCTGGGATGACCAATTGATTAAAAAGTTTACCTTTGTGTTACCAATCAAATTGGCCTCTGACATTCTGTGTAAAGAGGAACTCAACCCAAAATAAAGGGAGAACCCACTGACCACTTTCGAAAGGAGTCTGCGTCTCTTCTGTTCGTGTCCATTGCGACAAAGTATAATTTTAACTTTTGTTTACAACAGTTACTATTACAAAGAGTAGAAAGTTTTTACTGATTTTTGACAGCCCTTTTCAGATTCTTCTGGATTTCACCGCCCTATTTCCTATGAGAATGACTTTCTTAGCCTGGTGTAACTTTACTGTGTACATTTCCTTCTTCCCTAGTAGGGAAGCAAGTGTTACATAACAGGCTGAACTGCAGGGACATGGGTTATTTCATTGTAAATGTGGGTCACTTGGAAGGAAAGGATGGTTTATTGGTTGTAGAGGATGTTTTTAAATTTTCAAGAGGCAAAAAGTAGTAATTGGGAGACTTTTTTTTCTCTCTTACTTGTGAGTCTACTTGTTTTCAAAAAAATGCAGAAACTCCCATTTGTCGGTGTTTGAATGGAGTGACTGAAGTATTCTGTTCTGTTGTATCTGGAGCTTTGCAAGAAAACAAGTAGAGTGGAGAATTAAAACACCCAGTCACATCAGCACATGTAGTGTGTGCTCAGACTCATGCCAAACAGCTGAAATAATTGTCTGCTATTAAAAGAAATGTTGAAAGTCTGGCTTAAGCTTATTTTTGTACCTGTGTCTGGTTGTTGCCAGTTTTCAAATAGAGCTCATTGGGAGTGAGTGAGTGGATTTACTGCCTTGTATGGGCAGCTTCTCCTTTGGATAAGGATTTTCATGCTGGAGATGGCAGAGCTGGAGCTGACGCACTCCTCTGGGCCTGGTTACTCTGGTAGGGGTCAGTGGGGACCCCAGCCAGGCATGCAGACTTGGCTGAACCATCTCTTTTTTTAGTCCTGAGCATACTGCAAAGCCCTGATAAAGTTAATAGGAAGATACACAAGTTTTATCCTGCGGGTGGCTTGATTCCTCATAGGAAATGCCATCAGATTTATCTGTGGTTTTGGCTGAGCTACAGATGTTGTTAAGCCTACTGCAAAGCGTTTTTCTCCTGTACATAGAAATTCTTCAGTTGTGATAATGTATTGAATTTCAGCTGTGTCTAAAAAAAAATTATAATGCTGAAGTAGCCCAAGTTCATAGAATATACTTTAATAAACAGGTTTTCTTCAAGAACAGTGCTTGGAAGCAAACAAGGGTTTCTAAAGACCCATTTAATGTGCGAAAGCCCCAGTGTTTTATGATGACTTTGACTTTATGGACAGTGGTTTGCTAGCCATTAGGAAGCTTTCCTTGGAGTAATTGAGATTTTTGTCTTCAAGTATGAGATTTTTTTTCTCTGTCTGAGCCACTGCTAATGTACAATCTGTGCAGTTGAGGGAGGGACCAAGGCATTAAAAAACTCACCTAAAGTTACACTTTACATCTAAGTGATCCCGTGGTACTTCTTGTTTCTTAAGAAGAACTAATTTAAATAAGTGTGTCCCACTTCACAATATGGATCTTCTCTAAATTGCAGTTGAAAGTACAATAAGTTTTCAAAAACATATTTCTAATAATTTCCTTTTTCTCTACTGCTGTTTAGATCACAACTTTTGTTTTTCCCTGGTTGCTTTGAAGACATTAAGTTGGTCTTCATAGTTCTCAGTTTGCCACCATCACCTCTGATTAGACCTGAGTCTGTGATGCCAGGAAGATAAGAATCTCAGCATCTAAATGAACTCTTAACAAAGGAGATCCTTTTTTCCTGTTTATGTCCATAGTGACTAAAAAAACACTAAGTGTTTCCAACTACAGTGTTCTAGAAGTGTCTCATGATGGATCAATTGGTCTTCAGTCAGACCTATCCATTACCCAAGGACATACTTCCTGAAACATACCCTTCAAGTAGTTTGAGAAGCTCCTTTCCCTTACACTTCCATTGAGAGATGTTTCTAAATAGGAATCCTGTTTCTTTGTTTCCAGACAGTATTGTGGGAGGATAAAAATCTTGCATTTCTGTTGCCTTTTAAGATACTCCTAAACACTTGTTTGGAAAGAGACTTCATCATACTAGGAAGATCCATCAGGAGCAGAGCTGTAGATTTAAAACAAGGTTTTGTGGTGTCAGGATATATCACTGATTATATGTATATACTATGCCTAAACAAAAGACATGCATGATAATAAAGGGAGTCCTAAAACAGTCCTAAATAAAGGCAGTTCTAAAACTGAAGCAAACTCCTTCTATGCTAACAATTATTTCTCTGGATATATTTGTGGGAATTGTCAATTCTGGATGCTTTGAATCTTATGCAGAAGATTTTCAGAACATCAAAGATGTATTTGGATAGTTCTTCCACAACCAAAACAAATACTGTTTCTTTTTAAATTTTATTTCATTCAACCCTGTTGAACAGCTTGGCTAGAACGCGGATTACATTTTTTGAGTGCATTCTGGCAGATTTCTGTTAAATTACGTCCTTGATACATCCAGTTTTGATACAGCCCCTTGTTGTCAGATTAATATTGCAGCTGGACCTAGTCAGTTACTTGCAAATTCCAAATGACATTGTTACTTTATAAAATGAATTTTAAGCTGGGGTAAACAGATAAATCCTGGTTATAGGGTATTCAAGTTATGCTACCATCTGATTTCTGTCTATTTTGTGTCTGTCTTGCTTTAACAGAGAGCTCAGCAGGATTGTGTGTCTGAGTTTTGTCATGTAATGATAAACAACATTTTGGAGCACAGTAAATACTGCATTTTTCCAGTAGGTTTAAAAAGTATGTTTAATAATAGAAAAACATTTTAAATGCAAAAGACTCAGAAATTCTGTTTAAAATTTTCATCTGTCACATGTTTTTCAGTTATGCAGGAAAATATTCCTGTTGGCTAATCCTACCTCAGCAAAAATATATTTGTGCCTGAGTTCTTACATTTCTTGAAGAGCAATGCTTTTGTTACTCGTTATTGAAGCTTTGAAAGTTTTTTTTATGAATTTTGTTTCTGTCATATTGAGAGAGGTACCAAAAAATGGCTTTCTATTATTTCTTGGAGTTCTGTATTTATTTTCTGAATATAACGTAGACAGTACTTCTATTTGTTAGGTAGTTGCTGTTTATTTCAAAGTAATGCACTGTCAGCTGTGACTGGAATGGAAAGATGATGAGTATTCCTCTATTTGCAGCTATATGCCAGCCAGGGTGCAAACATGGTGAATGCATTGGGCCAAACAAGTGTAAGTGCCACCCAGGATACACTGGAAAAACTTGCAACCAAGGTAAGAAAGAATTCACTGTTTTTGAAGTTATGGAAGTATTGTTGTTCTCTCTACCCACCCCTATCAATGCTGTGTGTGTCCCCTGTGTTTATAGAGTAAGGAACTCATATACCAGGTCTGTTACTGCTGCAGCAAGTCTAATATTTGGGCCTATAATTGTAGAGAGATTGCCATGTGCAGTGGGATGACACGGGGGAAAATTGCTTTCATTCAGAAGAAATCAATGAGATTAATATACAGGATGTAGTTACCTGCTCTCCTTAATCATAGACAAATTATTTAAACCTTATGGTCAGGATTGTTGTTTTTTACAAAGTCACAATTTTAATGTTTGAATAGTGAAATAATATTTGTTTAATTAAAAACCTCATAATTCATACATTCTCATTTTAGTGTTTCTAATCCTGAACTAACTAGGTTGCAATAAACTACTGAAGGATTGCTGTAAAGATGAAGTTTCTCTTACTGGATTATCAAGTTCCATTTGGTTTCGGGTCTTTTTTCTCAAAAGTTGTGTCCAAAGTGTGTAATGGCATAAAGATCACAGAGTATAAACAATTAGAGAATTGTAATATGTGATTTTTAGATTTTGATGGCTAAGACATGTTCACAGACAAAGATATCTCAATTGTATCTCTTTTGCAGTTGTCTCAGCCTACAGGAAAATTTGTGCATTTTCTGAGTGCTGAGGAAGTATGGTAGAAAAGTGTGATATTTAGAATGATTTTCTTTTTCAAGTATGTACCCTGATGTTGCTAAATTTCTTATGACATGTTGATTTTTAGACTGAGTAATTTTTGTTAAAAATAAATACATATTTATTTTCAGATTTACTAATCATTCCAGAACTGGTGTGGAAATGTGTGTTGTGTTTTTCAGTTTTTTTCAAAAGTCTCTGTCATCTCTTATATTATCCTGTCTTTTTTTCCCATTACTCTGGGCTGACATTTTAAAGGATGTGTTATGATTTAATTCTACATGTGTTTCAGTCAGTCCAAAACATTTTTAGGTAACAGTGCAGTGAATTAGCAGTTGCATGTATGTGTAACAGTTTTTATTAGTAGTAAATAGTTTAACAATATTGAAAGAATGCTTTGCAGATTCTGGAGGCTTTAGTTTGGACTAAACTATTTACTTGCCACTAAATGCAAAGGAAGAAAAAAATGTGATAGGTTATCAAAGGAATCACTTTGGGCAGTATTTATGAAATAAACTTGCATGGTATTGGTGATAAAGCTGCCCTGGCAGATGTAGATGAGGTTTCTGAGATGACAGCTGACTGTGGTGCCCTGCATGTGCACCAGTTCAGGTGGCTGCTGCTGCTCTGCTACATGGTGAGACCCTTGAGCTGTTCCTGGGGTCATGATTTGTGTTCTTGCTGTGTGCTGATTCAGTGTTTGGATGAGACTTGAAAGTGCACAGTGAATGCAGAGTCTGCTTTTGCTGGGAGGAGATTGAAATGGCACAGGATAAATGTGACCTAGGTTATTATACATTAATAACAGCACCTGCCCTGTTCAGTCTGTGGCCCATTTTCTCCATCCTGTTCTAGAATAGTAACAGAAGTAATAATGTTGGCAGAGGAAATGTTGGAGTTCCCTGCAGAGATGGAAGTCTTTCTAGGATGCCTGAATGCTTCTGGGCTGTAAAGTACGCTCATGTTCTTGGTGAAACACGTTCTTTGTGTAGAAGTTCTGATAAACAGACTTTACATCTCATCTGTTCATGTGCCCCATGGATCCGGCTGTGCTCCTGGGACTGATCCAAGAGATCAGTCCAGCCTCACAGCAGAACTGTTCAGCCCTGACTGTGTGATGATGCTAGATGCATTTCCTTTTCCAGTGATGCTGAAGCTGCTGTGACAATCCATACCTCACTTTAGATGCCTAAAATTTAAGACTGCCTGATAATTTTTAGATGATGATGTCTCATCAGCAGTCAAGTTGCAGTGACTGCACAAGAGCTAATCATGTGTTCTCCCTACTGCATTCATATCTCTTGAATAGCCTTAGTGTTTCCCTTCTGACTTTTTGATCTCAGCTTTACAGCTGTAAGCAGTGAAGAAACAAAGAGAGCAACTTGAGAGAAAGTACCCTCTGCCACCTCTCTTAATTTATATGATAATAATGGAACTCATACTTTCAAAATGTGTTCATCAGAAAGTTGGTAGCTGCTCTTGAAGAAAAGGCAAATAATATTCAGTAAGACAAATACAAATAGTTGTAATTTTTGCTAGCAATCTAAAGCATATACAGGTTAACTTTCTTTGGCTGGGAAAGGTTGTCTTTATCTAAAAAAATCTAAGGTTGCTTTTCTGTAACTTTCTATACTCTTACCCTGTTTGTTCTAGGAAAGTGATGTAAAATTTTGCTGCTTGAAATTCTTGTCAGCACTTGATATATATGTATATTTATTAAATTTTAAATGAAGCAATGCATATTGCCGTATTTTTATTATGCCTTCTCCCTGTCCTGTGAAGATGTGCAGCTGTACACAAGCCCACTTGGTCAGAGCAGTGAAGCTCTTGTATTTCACCCCTGGGATCATCATGCAAGAAATGTAGCAGCAAGGGGTGAGGTGGTCCTGTGTTTCAGGTGTTGTGCTCCTCCTTTCTGCACAGTTTCAAACAGGAGTACAATTTCTTGCAAAGGAGGTGGAGGTTGGTAGCCTATCAATGGCTGGGATGTGCAAGCTGAACCTGCAGTGTGCCCTTAGCATGCAGAGCAAATAATTGGTTGTATTTTGTTGGTGATGCTGTGTGTATTCAGAGAAGTTTTGACGCTACCATACTCATGGTTGTCACTTACATTTGTATCTTTCCTCTACTCTTCTTTCAAAGCCTCCCTTTTTTTCTTCTAAGATCTTTTGTAAAGTGATAGTGGTAGAAATTCTTTATCAGGTTAGATAAAGGCAAAACTGTGATTCAGATGAAGCTGGAAGTTATGGAAAATGAGGGTTAAAAAACCTTCTGAATTTGGCAGCTGTTGATTATTCAGACTAAGTGAACAAAACTCTTCAGGTGATACAAATCTCTTATGAGGTTGACATGGTAGTGTGATTGCTGGAAATAACTAATCTACTGTTTACAGTATGGTGATAACAGTCTAGTTTTTCTACTTGATTTCTGATTCTTGGCTTCTGTTTTCAGAGCTGGGTAAATGTGGTATTGAATATTTAACTTCAGTGTTGCCTGATCCGAGTTAGGTGATATGCAGAAAAAGGCAGTAAAAGTCTTGAGTGCTGAAGTCTGCAGAAGCTAATTAAAAGAAAATAGCAGAGTGTATTGATTGAATCTGCCTAGAAATAAGTGGCCCTTTGTTGGGTGTGGGCTGAAGTTGGTCCAAGATCACACGTGGTGCAGTGCAGCAGTCAAAGGAGTCACATCCGGGTTTGCCAGCATAACGCTCTTGTCCTTTCCTTGCACTCACATTTCATTTTATTTCTTTAGATATAAAATACTTGTGGCTCAGCAGCTTGTGTTTGTTATAAACCTGCTTTCCATAGTGGCCAAAGCAGTCAGTCTGCTTTTATGTACTCTACTGTCTTGTGCTACTTTGAAATCAAGAATGCTGGTTTTGCCTTGGCTGTGCAGTCATAGGCAATGTGGAAAATTAAAAGACTGAACAATGCAATTCTCAAATGCAGGACAATGAGTGGTCATTCCCACAAAAAAAAAAATAAAAAAAAATTAAAGGGATTTGTTAAACTTTTTACTATTCTTATAGTATGTTACTATATTCATAGTATGTTACTAATAGCTGTTTATTTATCAGTACCAGGGCTTTTATTTCTGTACTAAGAATGCTTAGTATCAAGTGGTGGTGTAGAATTCAGAGTCCTATAGAAGGATGCAGTATTTTAAGGCTCATAATGTAATCTTTACTCTGTGCAGGGTGATATACTGAGAACAGTTGTAAATTCTTATTTTCAGCTCTGAGTCTGCGGTCATAACGCTGGAAGTAAGTGCATGGAAGTTCTAAAGTCACCAGGAGTATCTAAACTTAGGAGCTGAAGTGCAATGGAATTTAAACACTAGAACTTAACACAAGACACTGTTGAAATCCTGCCCTGTCAACTTAATTTCAGTGTTACTTTTCCTTATTCTGTCCCTACTTCTAGTTAAGTATTTTATACTTAGCTCTGCTATGCCTTTATTTTGTAACGTGATGCTTACAAGAGGAAGAATACAGATATTTTAGACTAAGAGAACTTTTTTCCCTTTTACTTCAAGATGATGGTTGTCAGTGAACCTCAGTATATTTAATGCTACAGGTTCCCTGAGGAAACATTTATGAATTGAAATCAAATGCTAAATGAGTTTTTGAATGTAGCAATGACTTTTAACAGATACATTGCATGTGCAATAAATATGTTAATACAGCTATAATGTCTGTCAGGAACTGCCTACTTGTGCTATGTTTTACAGAAAAAAGAAAAATGTTTTTTCTTTTTGGGCTGCCAAGAGAAGTTTGCCTTTCAAAACATGAGCTTTCATCCGCTTATTATTGGAGATTTTTATGAAAGCTTTTTTCACACAAAGGTTTCCACAATGAAAACTTATCCTTGCCCGCTAGCATAATCATCTGCACGTATACCTATAGTCACAACTCCTAGCAGAAGATCCTGCTTTCACAGGTACTTTCCTCTACAACTGGCAGGTACTTTCTAGTGAGTGTGGCATTGGTGCCTGCTGTGAGAAATATATTCTCCTTGCAACTGCTTAAGCTTTTTCCAGCTGCGAAAGAAAAGATTGAGAGCTGAAAAGAGATGCTGTCTCTGCAGCACATGATCCTCAGGAAGACTGCAGAGATGGTCATCACTCCTTTATCATGCACAGGTCCAGCCCTTATTTTACCAATCTTTCCTCGGTGAAGTCTTGCTTAGGCTCACCTGATCTTCCTCACCACTTGAGGAGAAAATATTCCCCTTCAGGTTTCCTGGAAATACCTTGTTCAGCCTTACACAGGAAGATGTGGAAAATTACATTCCTTACCACTACCCTCTTGCAGAAGAGGAGAGCAGGAAGTATCCTTGTCTTTAAACATACTGTTTTTCCTGAGACCTTGGAAAATGAAGTAAGGGGAAGGGTTCTGGGAAGGGCCATGTTTGCATGAGCTGGCTATTCCTTGATCCCATGAAGATGGAAACAAAGTAAGTCAGAAGACAGCAAGTTTTATGATACACTAAACACTGTTAGGAGCTCTCAGGAACAGCAGTGACATAAAAGGCAACATCTTCACAGCTGAGTTTGGATTACTCTGGTGACTTGTAGTGTGATACATGTATTTTCTTCTTGATGGCTCTGCATTTTACCAGTCATAATGAAAGGGAATATATTTCTGTTTTAAAGAGCCATTTAAAATATTTTGCCTGAAAAGAGTAAGGTGAAGAATGTTACTCTCAAAAACTAAGGGATTACAGAGTTTCAGGACAAATTTAAAATCCAAACATTAAGAACTTGTAAAATTCCAGGTGTAGTTGTCTAGAATCAATGTTTTTTCTAACTTCACTGCTACGGTGAATGCAGCTTTTCTCACTCCATTTACTACATAGACCCATTTAAGTTTTTTGCTTTACTTCTGAAAAGCAATCAATGAATTACTGACTTCATTGTAACTAGAGGTGTGTTTATCTTTCTGGTTCAGCATCTTAACCCAGAGCCTGTAGTCCACAGGAGGCATCTGTCACCTCCTCAGCTGGCATTTTATGAAGTGGCTACTGTGTGTATGTATCTGATGTAGTGGGAGCCTCAAGGCTTACTTTTCTGCTACATGGATTGAGTGACACTTGATAAGATAGTGCTTAGTACTGGGAGATGGCCCTTTGAAAACTTCTGGAAAAAATGGCATTTCTCTGTCTGCGAAAGATCTCTAGACAGCATGGTGCAATATTAGAGAAGGCGGTTGATAACTCATTTTTTTAAAGTTCTCGCTGGCTGGATTTTTGAATAGATTTATTATTTTCTTCTTTGTTGTCATCTTTGTTCATTGCTACATAAATAACAACAATAATAACTAACAAATGATTCTGGTTTACTCAGACAAAATCAAGACATATTCTTGGAAGAGAGTTCTGAAGGAAATTATCTTGTTTGAAGTTCTGTCTACTAATACGGAAATTATAAGCTGAATATTTTCAGTTCAAGCCATGAATTCTCTATCAAATGGTAAATCTGAAATCTAGCCCTCATGGGGGCTAGTCCTTGACAAATATAGTTGTGTCAGATACTTTCTTTTAGTATTTTCTAGATGATAAGGAATAAATTTTCTCTGTGAGATTGATTAAAGTAAGTTGTCATCAGCTTTCCTGCCTTCCTCTGCCACTAATTTTGAAGCATGATAGTGAATCACTGCATTGCTGTCAGAATCACTGATAGTGATTGAAGAGTGATGTTTGCTTTCTTTCTCCTGCTCCTTCTTCTGAGTGCTGCCTGGTCCTTGACATGGCATCAACATGTGTAGTGGCAAGATGTGGGCAGCCTGAGCTTGTGTGTTGCCTAATGAAACAGCTGGCACTTCATCTGATTCTAATATTGTCATTTTTGAAGAGATATCTGTGAAACCAAGCCGAGTAAGCTGCTTGGCTGGAGGGATGAACTGCACTTCATGCAGGATGTTTTGGACGCTTGCTATCAGCTGAACTGCATAGAAAAAGCTAATAGCCTAATTTTTCCTTCTTTCTCTAGCAGCTTGAACTGGTAGTTTTGCCATGCATGCCTTGTGTGTTTTCTTTTCCCACCCTCTTCCCTTGTGCCCTTCATTTCAGATCTGAATGAGTGTGGACTAAAGCCGCGGCCGTGCAAACACCGGTGTATGAATACCTACGGCAGCTACAAGTGCTACTGTCTGAACGGCTACATGCTTATGCCAGATGGAACGTGCTCAAGTACGGCCAGCCTTGGTGCTTGCTCTTTTCCAGCTTCTCAAATTCCCTGCTCCAGTTTCCCTGGGAAAACTTCTATGAAATGAAGATGAGTCCCGAAGTGAAAGATTATTCTTGCTGGAAATGAGGCAGCTGTGCAAGATGAGCTCCTTTTTTTCTAGTTAAATTAGGCTGAAAAAAACAAGACCGATTGTTCTGATTTTACTAGTTTTATTGAAAGTTTCCCCCAAAGCATTCTTCAGTGCTGTAAATCACTGTTAATTGTCCTTGGAGGGCAAGTGCTTGCAGTTTTTATCTCAGCAAGACACCTGCATTTCTGCTGCCTTATGGCCTTACAAATGTAAAATCTTTAACGCTGCAGATGTCGGTTGTTTGACAGGTAGAAAAATTGTACTGCCATCTCTCTGGAGATCAGGTTTCTACTTGTTCCCTATAAAAACAGTTACTTTGAATATCTGGGCAGAGGGAAGGGGAGAGGAATTACCTTCAATTACAAGTACCCATTTTTAAAACAGCAGTACTGTCCAAGAGAGTCTGTAGTACATATTAGGCTTTATATTCTGAGGACTGCATTCAATAACACAGCTTACTACAATTGTGGTGGTTTTCTTAGAGATGTAGTTTGTGGAATGAAAAATTTTACTAGCAGATGTATTTCCTCTTTGAAGGATACCTGTGAAACTCAACAAGCATTTTCCCACTTTTATCGTAAATATGTGTTGCCTTAATTCTCCAAGTTTTCAGTCATATTCTAGTAGTGATCACAGTCTTTATCTAAATATGTTCAATTGTTTTTCTCCAGATGCCCTTTCTTGCCTGATGGCAAACTGTCAGTATGGCTGTGACGTACTGAAAGGGGAGGTGCGCTGCCGCTGTCCTTCTCCAGGGCTGCGGCTGGGGCCTGATGGCAGGACTTGTGTAGGTAGGTGATCGAATGTAGATTTAATTATTTTTTTTCTCTAGAATGCTTTTATCCTTACACAGAATGCAGTTCAAGAGAGTTTATCAGATGTACTTAGAATGCACAGAACAGGCAGTTTGAAGTTGTTAATAATGAGAATAGTAATAGGGCTGTTGCTCAGGTGCCCTCGTGTTAGAGACTGACAGTGTTTACCTCCAGTCCTTCAAGTTTCATTGTCTGCCTAAAGCCCATGCAGACTCCCTGGTATCCAAGTCCTTGGCCCTTGCCACTCCTGCTACTGGGTCATTTTAAACTATTGCTAACTCCAAAATACCTGCCTGCATAAAAAAAGGAATGGGAAGATCACCTTTCCCTCATACTCAACAAGGTGGTGCCTATCTCAGTGGGTGGAGGGATAAATTTGTAAAAGTCATTGAAATTACAGTGGGGCAAGGTAAAGTTCTGTGCATGTTCCCAGTATTAGTGGGATTGAATGTGCTGTCTTTCTTCTATACTGTGAAAACTCCAGGTTAAAATAAACACAGGAACTTAGAGTGTATAAAAGTGAAATGTTTTGTTCCCACATTTGTGAACATGGAAAAGGTACTTACAGTTAATCAGACTCTACTATGGTCTGAAGAACAATGTGACATGTGATTTCATCAGTGATTAACTATACATCCTGAGTGGGATATGATGCTCCAGTGATTTTATTATTTATATTCTATGAAGTGGTACAATTCTGTAACTAGTAGCACTGAAAGACTGTAAGAAAATGGGGATGTCCTAATCATTCCTTTGGGTATCTTGGCTGTCCACGGCGTAGGTGGTTCTCCAAGTGCCTGACCCATGCTGACCAAGAATTTGTTGGCAGAGGAAGGGACAGATTATAGGTCTTCTGATGAGAAGAGCAGGCTCCACACCAAGTCAGAGGCTCTCTGAAGTGCATGATTGGCATATCCGTGTATGGAGAAAAATGGAAGGAACAGGAGGAAAAAACCTACCGTTGTTACATGCTGAAGGGATTAAATTGTGCTAAATCCCATTGTGGATATTATGGCAGAGAGATCTTTGGAAGATACTTGTGCCATGCCACAGTGAGCTGAGTGATTTTAAGTACAAATTCAAGAAAGGTACACCAAGTAGAGAAGTTTGCTAGAAAAAAATGCTTGCAACGTTCCCCAAGTGTGCATTTTTCTATTCAGGAAAACTTCATACTTTGAAATAAACATACTATTATATATGTTATACAATAAACATAGTATTCATACTTTGAAATTAACAAAGTGTATTTTAATGCCAAAGACTAGCACTCAAACCAGTCCTATGAAGTTCTTTGAGTTCTTCAGTGCAGTTTTCAAAAAACCACCTTTTTTTTTCCCCTAGAAAGGCAAAGAACTGTGTACCCACATTTTAGTTGGGTATGCGTCATTCTGGATGACCGCATAACCTATTTCTAAAATTTCCACAAGAATTTCAGAGCAGCCTCGTACAATACAGAGAAAATAGTTACAGCAAGAGATATCTGTTCTTCCACATTGTAACATAATGTTCTCCCCTTTTTTGGTAAGAAGTGATTGTGACATGCACCCTTTCTGTGTTATTTCACTCTCAAGTTTGAGTTGCAGTAAATACCTCAAAGAATTGAAGCTACTTGCATCTAAGGATATGCTTTTTCCTTATGTTTGTACAAGCTTGTCATGGTTGGGGAAATTGTTGGCTCCAGCAAGGGTCTGGATAATGCTGCAGTACAAATGAAAGTGTAGGTGGTGGTAAGAAAATTGAAGTGTCCATTGGCTACAGCTCATGAAGTCCTTGTTGGAGGAGAGTTGAAAGACAGCTGGGAATGCAATGCCTATTTTTAGCACAGGTGGAAATTCCTCTGTGCATTTTTCTACTCTTAGTTTAACACTTGCTGATCATTCTCTTCTTTAAAATGTTCCTTTCAGATAATCAGTAAAGAGCCACCAATTTGACTATAAAGGTAAATCGTATCAACTAAATGACAACAAAGAGAAAAAATAATTCAGCATTATAATCAAAATGAAAATGCGGATTAAATAGCTAATTAATTGATTAATGACTCTTGAATCAATCAAACAGTCTTGCCAGGTTTTTTTATTGGGATTTTTATTTAATGAAATGAGCCATTTACACATTAATTCAAAATTAATTCTTTCCTTTTTGTGTGTGTTTAGAAAATTGAAAATATTACAAACTTAAAAATCGTGCTATTTTTAAATTAGCCTCGTAGTTATTTTATGCTTGAGTTGGTAATATGGTCATACTTGCAGCAAGAGAGAAGCACGTGGGTCATGTACTGTTTGAGAGCTGCAGGAAGCTAATCACACGCACTTGCATATCATCTTGCGGCTACTGATCAAAAAGTGGATTTCCCCTCAGCAATGAGCATCCACACACCTCTCATTATATGCAAGTTACATTTTTTTCCATATTTTTGCATCCGTTTTGAACAGTGTATTGATTAACAGTTCTGTCCTGTATCTCTAGGACATACAACTGTCTGCCACTACACTGCTGCCGTAATTTAACATAATTTTTGCCTTATGTGAATTTGCAAAAATGTGAATTAATATGAATATGTGCAGGGGAAAAAGAAGGACATGCTACTTTAGTTTTTTAAAGATCATTATCCATGCCATGGATTATGCCATATTATTCATCAATCCATGGTGAAGTATATTCAGTGGCTGATCTTGTTCTTACTGAACTACTTTTTGAAGCTGTGGTTTAAAGATTAAAAAAACCCAACCAAAACCAACAAAGAACTCCAATCACTCTTAGTAATCAAGAGTCTTAAACTTGCAGCCTTGGAATATTTTAATAAAAGGTAGAAAACTGTGACTTTTTGATTAAATTATAATAAGAAACATGGTAGAGTTTGTAAAACTTAGTAGCATATTAAAACCCTAAAATATTAACAATAAATTCAAATCAAGAGACAGATTTATAGGAAGATTCAGGCATGTGGAGAGCTGCCCAGTACTGGCCTTGTTTTCTTTCTCATTGAGGCCTTTACTGCATTATTCCAGTAATGCTCTTGATGGAGAGAGAGCAGTCAGGCGGGCCAGGGGTGTGGAAGCTTAGGGATTGAATCCCTGCTGTCCTTAGTAATTCTTTATGCAAAGAGGGACAGTGCCAGCAGGAGCTACTGGGACAACTCATCTGGCCAGTAATTCATGGCTTTTAAGTCACTTCTTTTGGCTGTGGGAACACAGCTTGGAGAGAAGCTGAAGCTCCCTCTCCCCCACCTCAGGTAGCTGCCCTAACTAACCAGCAGAGTTGTGGTAACATTTTTTCAGCGCAGTGGAAGAGACTCTGCCTTGTTCAGGCCTCTTTCACAAGAGCAGCAGGGCATCAATCACTTGGCTTTGTTTTGCACTCTTGACATCGGCAGCTGAAGTGCTCCTTTTGGGAAAAGAACTGCATGGAGAGCAAAATCTTGCTTTGCCATAGATCAAGAGTCTGATAGAGCTGCAGAGCAAAGGCTTGAACTGTGCCCTGTAGATAACCAGCAAACATGAGGAGCTGCGTGCGTCAGAAGCAGCCGTGCATGGCAGGTCTCTACCTCAGTGGAGAATTAGTGTTTGAGCACTCAGCAGCCTCGGCTCGGTGTCCAAGGACAACAGAGTGAGTGGTAAAGCAAGCAGCTTTTGTGTGTCAGCCTGACCTTGTCTGAGAGTTTCCCAGGCTGGGAGAGCAGCAGTGGGTGAGCATCAGCTGCTCTCTGGTCATCTGCCTGTGACCCAGAGCTGAACTAGAGGGCACAGCCAGAAGAAGGGCTCAGTTATTACTGCTGGCTGACCAAGGGCTCTTATAAAAAATACTTTGGCTATTCTTTAGCTTTCCATTATGTGAAACCATTTTCTTTTAGACAGCATACATTATATTTTAACTGTTATTAAGAATAATACAGTTCCTTTGTTTCCACAGATATTGATGAATGTGCTACCGGGAGGGCGCTCTGCCCACGATTTAGGCACTGTGTCAATACTTTTGGAAGCTACATTTGCAGGTGTCATAAAGGCTTTGATTTGATGTACATCGGAGGCAAATACCAATGCCATGGTAATAACAAGCTATTTCTCTTGTGCATGTAATAGAGCTGCATATTTGAAAATTAAATTAATGGCTCAAAGAGGAATGATTATTTATTGGCTGAAATGTGAAGCAGGTTGTTTTACACAGAGAAGGCATATATTTGGCCCACATTCTTGTAACTGGTTCTTGTGTGGAAGCTAGTGGGAAGAACACTGCTGATAACCCTAGGAATTCCTTTCCAGGGCTGTTTTTTCCACAGGGTTCATTGTCACTGGCAGTTGTAGGCGTGGAGCAGTGTCTGAGCTTAGGCTGTGTCTGAGCTGTAATGCTGGTGTGCTCCATACCATGTCCCAAGATCCAAGATAAGAAAATGTGCACACCCTAGCTCCTCCCACCCAGACTGCCCAACTTTCTTTCCCCTGAAGACAGGTGGGGAAGAGGCAGGAGTTGGGAAATAACCTGCTTTTTTCTGGATACAAGGTTGGAATGCAGCTGGTGTATGCTTTTCTACAATGTTATTCACAGGTCTCTCTGCCTTAGTTTCACAGAGTCTCAGCTGGTTATGATTCTTTCACTGAAAAAAAGATCATGTGGAAATAATGAGGGATTGCTTTATGTTTGCTGAAGTATTTTTTTTTTTTCAGAGAAATTTGCATTCAGAGCACTAGAATTTGGAGATTTTTGCTTGCATCACTGACAATAAATATGGATATGCCATATGAAATGTTTCCAGCAGTTTCTATGATGTATAATACAGGAAGAATTTTATGAAGAAAAAACAGTTTAACATCTGTGTGATTAAGAACATGCATATTCCTACACTCAGTTTGCTTTTTTCTTATTCTGTCACCTGTTAGAAGTGGTTGTTAAAATTGCGATCTTAATGATCTCAGCTGCAGTCTACCTAAGCCATGTCTGAAGCTGATGCTAAGGTAAAAGCTGAACAATACCAAAGTTGCTCAATAGTCCCTATTTCCCCTAATGTATGCATCACCACATTGATTTGTGACTATTTTATTTTTCCCACTGGCAGATTCTTTTTGGGTTTTTTTTTGGTTGTTTTTTTTTTTTTTTTTTTTAATAATCAAAATTGTAATAATGTTTGGAGTTTTTTGCAGAGATAAGCAGAAAGTCAGGTTTCTTTGAAGCAAATGATTTTTTAATGTAATTTTTCTGTTTCAGATATAGATGAATGTTCTGTTGGCCACCATCAGTGTGGTAGTTTTTCACACTGCTACAACACTCCAGGATCCTACAAATGCAAATGTAAAGAAGGGTACAGAGACAATGGAACAAACTGCATACGTATGTAATGCTCCTTTTAAAATAGAGATTCTGAAAGCTTTTGTGTCCCATTTTGTAAACTTCAGGGTGCAGCACTATCAGTCTGAGTTTCTCTTTAACTGGTTTTAATACTAGATAAGGGGCCAGGGAATGTAGTTGGAGTTTTCTAGGTCTTAGTGTGCCGTGGTAAAAATATCTTTCCCTGAGACATTTTCATAATTAGAAAGAAAATCACCTCTCCCTATTCACAGCCTGATTCTAGAGATTGCTTCAGGATGAGAGCAACTGAGTAAGCAGGGTAGGTCTGATCAAACAGTGCATATTACTCATGCCCTGTTGTTATGTACACTCCACAATTGGCCTGTTTCAGCAGCTAACCCCATCCACTCCCTGCTGCTTCCCAGATGTGAGAAGAGCCAGGATGGAGGATTTCTCTGGAAGGATTTGCTATTGGAAAATTCCCTTGGCCACCTTTCTGTTGGGAGAAGCAGCCACCCACTTGGTACAGAATAAGGTGTTGGAGCTCTCCTATATTTGACATTCCACAGGACTGTGCAGATCTGTGACATCTGCTGGATCTTTTTGGTCCTGCATTCCTTTGTGGGATCTGGTCTTTGGTGACTCACTGATCTCTTTAAAGAACAGCACCATTTTTCCCTTCAGCTGTAGCTGTCATGGTAAAAAGTGTTCTGTCACATCCTGAGTGCTTGCAAGTATATGTGGGCACATTTCATGTGTGTTACTGGGGCATGGTCCTAAGGGGTGTTTTATTTTTTAAATATACTATAAATGTCAAAACTGCAGTGTGTTCAATGGGATAGTAATAAAAATGTGGCCAGAGGGAAAACCCTTTTACCTGCTATCATCAAACAGTTCACTGATTAGCAAACAGTAGTTCTTCATTTTAACTGTGCATAATACTTGAAATGCTTGTACACAAAATATGTGACTAGAGTTCTTACTGAGTCTTTTAAGAACTCCAGTGAGATATAAAAGGCTTATTAACCAATAGAAAACAACAAAACAGAATGTTCTTGTGTTTCATGTCTTCAGAAACTCTCCTTGTGAAACCAAGTTAAAATTTGTTGTCCTTTCTTTAAGAAACACTGGAGGAGATGTCACTGTGGGCACTGTCACTGGGGTGAAAGTTCAGCACCTCATTTTTGTGAAGGCTGAAAAATGTCATTTACTTAGTTTCCTGGTGTTTAGCAAAGGGAAGGATTAAATGATGGTTGGCTTGGTTCAATTTCTAAAATGATTGCTGCTTATTGACAAGGAGAAATGTTTAGAAGGAAAGGTCTTCAAGAACTTTCTTAAGCCAAAGGTATCTACCCATCTGTGATCAAAATGGTTGTAGTGTTGGGGTCTTACTAAGCTTGCTCCCACTCTTGGTTACAAACTTGTCCAGTTTAGAGGGCTGCTTAACCCATGGCTTCCTGCCCATGCTTTTTTAACCAGCAGTGCTTTTGTGTAAGTTTTGCCAACTCTGGAAGAGACTTGATGCTTGAGAGGAGGTGGGATGGAGGTGTCTTGACCTTCAGTCATTCTGAATAATCTCTAAACTGCTGCAGTGTCAAGTACGACCTCAAGGGATGTGATAATTTAGCAGTGTTGATGCTAAAGTATGTTTCTGACTAATGGAAACCTTCAGAGGAAGAAAAATTATTCCATCCAAGTCTCTCTGTGTCATAATGAAATAGATTAAGTTTCTGGAGTGAGAGGCTGAGATGTCCATTTTAGTTCCATTTTGTTTCTCTTTGCAGTTAGTCCTATTGTTATGATTGAACCACCTGTTCCATATCACATATTCAAGGCCAATTGCACTCTCCCTGAGGGGGGTAGTGGTAGAATGAGCAGGATTGTTAATGCTGAAGGCACAGCTCATCAGATCACTGCATATACCTGATTTTGTTACAGAAAGGCCAGTGACCAAGCCAACAACTCGTCCGACGCCTGTGCCAACAACTCGTCCGACGCCTGTGCCAACAACTCGTCCGACGCCTGTGCCAACAACTCGTCCAACACCTGGGCCAACAACTCGTCCAACACCTGGGCCAACAACTCGTCCAACACCTGGGCCAACTCAGCCTGCACCCAGAACAACCACTCGACTGACACCCAAGCCAACCACAAGATACGTGCCAGTGACGAGGCCAGTCACGACACCAGTGATGAAGCCTCCACCTCCAACAACACCTCAGCCTACAACGGTAAGACCTACACTGCCACCACCAAGAACTCCTCTGGTAACAACTGAAGAGCCATTGCATGTTCCCATTGAAACTACATCCTCCCAAGGAGTTATAGATGACAACAGGATCCAGCCAGATCCTCAGAAACCCCGAGGAGATGTGTTCAGTAAGTAATTTTCCATATGCCTTATCAAAGCTGTAGATGAAAGCACGCACTATACTGTTTGGGGTTTTTTGAACACTATACCTTTAAGAACAGAGAAATGAAAAAAACGTTATATGGTAAACCTGCACAAGTAGTCGATTTTATTTCCTAACAAAAGTTTGGGAAGAAGTTCTGAATTAATTAAAGAAGTTCAATTAATCAAACTTGTTTATTTTTTCTCCCTGAAATTATTGAGTATATTGTCCTGTAGAAGTACTTAATTATGCTTCCAGATGAAGGTTTTAAAAAAATGAAAGACAATTTATTGAAAAGTATTGAAGTGCAACATAACTCATAAAGTAGTCAATGGATTTAAATTCAGAGAGTTGAGAGTCCCTCCTAAACAAAGTACTACCACAGCTTTAAGAATGGTAAAGAAATGGGATCATGCCTGATTCACTGAATACTTCTATGTGACCTATTTTGTATGGGTTCAAATAGTCTCAGATGCTCATGACTAAACAATGGGGAAAATGCATAAAAATAGCATAGAGGGTAATTTTATGGACCGTGTCTGTGTAACAGGATACATGAAAAGCTGAAGATAGTAAAGATTCTCATAGCATGAACACATGTAACTTTAAGAGCTCCTCTGAAATCTACAGCACCATTGTGCCAGCTTTAGTGCATACCACAGGAGACATTACTGGCACTTACAGAGCTGTGCATATCTGCCAAGAAATACTCAACACCCGATTTCATCTTTAGTTCTGTGGCTAATTTTAGAGGTGGGGAGGGTATGTTGGATCAGCTCTTCAGCTTGTACAATAAAGCTGCTGAAGCAGTGTAGTAGGAGGGAAAGTTTGCTGTCTCAGAGCAGGTGCACAAGCAATGTGGGAGGTTTTTTCTGGTTGCTTTGGCATCTGTGTGGTAATTTCTTGGGCTTTGTTGTTCTAGGTCACTACTCAGTGCAATATTTTGTTCCTTGTCAAAGAGTTTTCCCTGTGACATATCTGTTGTAGACAGAAAATGGAGAGTGAAGCTGACAAAAGTTAGAAGACAAATCCTGGTACTGCTTAGTAGAGTGTACTTTTGGCTTCATATTCAGTTAAAAATACAGAGATGTGTTTAAGTGAAATTCTAGAAGGAAATATAATAAAGATTTATGAAGCTTAATCTAATGGGACCCCAAAGTTAAAAATATAGTTTTGTGGAAATTGTTATAGACTCCAGCATTGTGCTTCCCAGCTGTCTGTCTCATGTTGAGAGTGTTCTCTGGAATACTGAAGCAAGAGGGATAGTTTTCAGCTATTTTCATGAAGTCATAACAATCCTTTATGTAAAGGTTATTATTTACAATTGGTCTTTCTGTATTGTCCCTAGAGGCATTTTGAAGCTAATGCATTCAATACATGTGTTTCAGATACAGGAGTTTGGAAAATGGGAAAGTAAAAGCCTTTTAAGTTTGGCTTGGTCTGACTGCAGCTTACATTATGGTACATATAACAAACACAGGACCTTTGCAAAGTGTTTATCAACTATTGGTTTAGGTCAGCTGCCACAGTCTGAGGTTTGTATTATACATACCTAGCTTCAAAGGCTTCAGTGCACAGCAGGACTGAAATGGGTCAAGCACCAGCTGTTCCTGGCCTCAGCAGGTAATACAGGGACAGATAGTCCTCAGATCAAGTCAACAGATGTCTGTCTTCAATCCCATATAATTTTTTTTTGATTCCCTGCAAGAGACATACTTGATACACAATATGTGTGTGACATAACTCTGTGACTAAAAGCATACTCCGCTCGTGTTCCAGATGATGCTAGTAGTGTGATCTTTAATGAAGCTGGTGTCTTTTTTTCCTCCTCTCTTATCTTTTTTCTCTCTTTTCTACTCTGCTTTCTACTCTGTTTTTCTGTCTTTTCTCTTCTGGACACTTTGAAAGTATCATCTAGGTAGTGGTCACTGGAGTCCTCTCCTACGTTCTCTCTGTCTAGAAGCATTTGTGTTGGGAGTGCACAAAAGCATTTGTTAAGGATTTGAAACCTACAGTCGAGGGCAAAACAATTCCGTTTCAGAAGAATGCACTACTTTCTCAAAGAAAGCATTGCTTGCAGAGTAAGGTATTTCTTCTCCTGTTACTGCAGGAGTTTGTGTGGAGGAGCAGAATTTACATTTCCTCGTGTAGAACATTTAGAAAAGCAGGTAGAAAAGTTATAGCCCACATACATTACTACAGTGGGATGCACAGAGCGTGGGACTGTCTCTCCTCAGTACTGCACTTGTAAGGATAGCATGGAGATAGTTCAACGTCTCCAGATGCCATCACACCAGGGGTTCAGGAGCATGGGAGCATTATGCCAGGTGCTGCATTCCTGGGCATTAGCTGGGCTGCAGACCTGGCTGCACGAGTGCTCTTGGCCCATGGCAAATGTGAGGTGAGGTGTGTTAGCTGAAACACCTTTGATGTTAGCTTACAGATGGTGAGTTGAGCTTCAGGTTCCTGCTGGCCAGTCCTGCCCCTGCGTGTGGGAGAGCAGTGCCTGGCTCTGTCTGGCTGCAGCTGCTCAGTGTGAGGAGCTGCGAGCTCAGGACAGCAGCACTCCCACCGAGTGTAAGCCAGCGCCTCTCCAAAATCATTCCTCACAGCCAGACACAATGTTAACAACTGTGGTGTTAAGACAATACAGGATTTCAAACTGGAATAACTAGTAACATTTAGCTAACCTTTGACTTGGTTCTTAGCCGCTGTGGGGATGTGCCAAACCCTCCCCACCTCCAAAAACATTGTGGATTTTTCACTTGCCTTTGTACTTCCTCAGGGAAGGGGAGTTTTGAACTATTTCCTTCTGCTTCTTTAAAGCTGTTTCTGTTTCAGTCTCACCTACATTAGACATCTTTGCAATATTCCTGGGTTGTGGATATAAGCTGGTTTTGTTTAGCTTATACTGAGCTTCTTTATGTTTCCCTGCATCAACTGCTTCTCCAGTTGAGGTAGCAAAGAAGCCAGTTCTCAAAAATTAATTTGCACTGTGGTCCCCATATACCTGCCTGAAAAGAGAAGACAAAGCCTTGCTCTTGCTGCCTTTGTTTCTCACTAGAGAATACAGGCAGCACTTAGTAGTCTTGGAACTCTTATTTTCTTGGGAAACAGAAGAAAATCGATGTTAGATCCACTTAGGTCATGAAGTAGGATTTAACTTCAGTTTTATAAATCTTCAAAAGAATTTGTATCATCTTAGGTGGCTGCTTCCTCCTGTGTCTCCAAGGGGTTTTGTACTTGAAAGATTCACAAAATGTAGTGTTTTATCACACAGAGCTGGGCAAAACCCAGCACAGAGAGCACTGTACCCAGCAACCACTGGCAGTTCTGTGCTCCCAGCCATTAGGATCTGCTAAAGTCCTCAAAGTTGTGTTTTCAGCTAGGTTATCTTCTGATGCATGGACATTTCTCTTCCTTTTTTTCCCCCATGGGGCTCTGCAGCCTCAGCCAGACTTGGAGGAAGCAACACTGCTGTGCTCTGCCACCGAATAGTTGGTACTTCTGTCAGGCAATCCATGGCAAAGGGGCCATTGGATTCTGCACAGATTGTCCTAGACCAAATCCTGCAAATCCTAGTCCTCTAGGATTGGTCTACATCAGGAGAGGAAACATGCTGGGGGAAATGTACTTTTTTCTGCAAGCACCTCTCAAATTCTAGTTTTTTGTTAGTTAACCTTTTCCTGGGGTACCCTTGGTGACTCATTGCTCCCTGTGTTTTCCCTTCATTATGTTATCTGCTGTTAAACACACTGAGTAAACTTGACATAGGATTTCACTTTAGTGCTCTGTTGAATATGCTGCTCAACTTGAAATGAGCTGAGGACCAGAGAACTTGCTCTGTTCAGAAGTGATGAAGAGCACAAATTATAAAAATGCTGATAGTGTTATTTAAATGCCTTTGCAATTTTTGAAAGTATTGGGATGTTGCTTTTCTTCAGATGCTTTACCCCTTTTCTAAAAAAAGCCTGCAGTGACTTTGGGGAGCTGTTTTTTTAGAGAACAAGAAAATGGGTATTTTTTAGCATGGAATTCCTACACTTGGCCTTTGAACCACTTAGTCAGATGCAGACAGTGGAATCTGGCACCAAGGATAATCTTCTCCTGATATGGATATGGGGGGAATGGCAATGAGAGAGGAATGCAGTGATAGCTTAATATTTAACTATTTCAGGACTGATACAAACTACAGTGAAGTAGAGAGGAATCTTGTCTAGTTACAAGTCTCTAACAAACAGAACAAACTTCTCAATAAGACTGTGAATTTCTGCTACCATTGGGATGTGGATGATAAGTACTAAAAGCATAAACTTAAAGCATAATACTAGATATCAGCAGAGCAAGAACAAACCCCCTTATCTGTACTAAAAGACAGTTCAGCAGTTTCTCTTCTTAGCCCTTAGTGGAGCTGAAAAGATTGGAGTTAGGAAATGTTTCTCATAATAGCTATTAAAAATGTAAAGATTGGATTAAAATGGATTCTTTCTTTTCTTCCTTTCAGTGACTGCAAAGTCCTTAGTGCTGTATGTGCAGTTTTGTGATCCTTGAAGCTGCTGAAAAAAGGGAAATAATAAAAGGAAAGAAATAGGGGGCTTGTTATTCCTTGATACCATTAGAGCAGCATTGTTTTACAACTGCATTTTGTTGGTCTTCACTGTTTTGGCACCTTTTAAAATGTATTTCTCTCTATATTTAAGCATTTGTTCCTGTTGGTACTCTGGAGTTCAATCATGAAATCTAGGAGTCTTACAAGTCTCACCCTCAATCAGTCTTCCAGCAAGTTTTGTCCCCAGATCTGATTTGCAAGCTTCTGTACACTCCTTGTTTTAGCTGTGTTTCCCTGAAACTCACTTGGCACTCTGCACCTCATGAATGGATGTTCATACAAAAGCAGGCAGCTCACTTTGCAGAAAACCTTCTGTTAAGATAAATACCAAGATGCTTGATTTCAGTAAAACTTAGTGAGCCTTGTAACTGCCTGAGAAATGCAAGATTGGACTTCAGAATGGCGGCATGCTGACACTGTCGTGTCTCCCCTCATATGTAAATAGTGCTGGGGAGGGTGGCACAGTCCATGAAAGCACTTCCTGAAATAATTCTTACTGCAGAATTTGAATCTGTAGAGTTTTATGAAATATATCCTGGACACTGTGGGTGTCTGAACAAAAGGGTGCAATGTACCTCTCTGTTGTCCCTTCTTTTTAGACCAGCATACATCAAAATCTTCCTTGGAGGAAAACAGGACTCATTCTTGTTTTCTCAGTCTGACTGACCTCTGGACTACCCTTACTTTTTAGCTGTTTCCACATTGTGTGTGAAATCTCATCACTTGAGGGAATTTTTTGCCAGTGGGATTTAACAGCTTTCAGTTGTAGCTTTTCAGTCAAAAAGTCTTTGTTCTTTTTTGTTGTTCTTTTTAGCAAATGGGAAGCTTAGTCGTGGTTACTGTGTGGAGTGGAATTGTAGTTACAGTGCAAAACCAGTTTTTTCTCTTAGCCAGGGAACTGCATTATTAATGGTAATAACAATTACAAATAACATGAAGTTACACCCCATGTTTTGGTTTTGTAATACCAAAGCAGCAATTATTCAGTTTATTGCAAACAAGCTGATATATATACGTGTACTTTCTTACACCCCAAATCTCAGCAATTAGCAAGTAAATCAAAAAAAGCTCTATTGTTTTTCCAAAGGTTAAAAAATCTGAAAAGAAATTGTTCTTATTTAATATTTAATAATCACAGTTATTTAATATTTCCCCCAGATCTGTGCATCTGTGAAGAAGTTAGCTCACGAACTTTGAGAATATGGTTGTGTTGATGTATTGGCTCACTCAAAGCTTATAAAATTCTCCCAAGTAAAAGAAGCCAAGTTTCTATTTAACAAGCTTTATCAAGCCATTGAAGTTAAGTGAAAAGCACACTGATAACTATGAAGTATGTAGAAAGGGCTTGGAAAGCTTGCAGAAAATAATTGTACCAAATACTTTCTCCCACAATCGCCGCTCAACATGTTGGTTGTTGTGGCAAAAAGAAGTGATCATGTGGGTCATATTTAGAGCCCTGCATCTCTTATGGTAACCCTTGTTTCAAGTTTCAAGTTCCTGTAATTAGGTCCAAGCACTGGAGTGACTGTATTAAAACACTGCAACACATTCTTCCAGAAGTTCATAAAGTGTTTGGAAAGGACTCTCAGCGAATTTTTCTAAAAATAATTTTGCTGAGCTTTAATTATAGGCAGATACATCAACTTGAATTTGGGGAATTCTTGTATGTGTGCACAGATGTAACTCAGGTTTGTAGAAAACATGAGTGCATTAAAAATGGTACTTGAAGAAGTAAACTGTAGTAGTTTACAAGATAAGTTCCTAATATTTTTTGCAGTATTTTCCATAAACAAGGATGACAGACTGGGAAGAGGGTGAACAGGGCATTAAAACTGTGACCCCTGAGTATCCTACAGACCTTAGACCATGGCAGAGAGCTTCCTTCATGTTGTTTGCCACAGTGCTCATTTAGAACCTTATAATTACCTGCCTGTGAACCTGTGGTCTGAGCCTTTGCTGCCTGCTGTGCTGTACTCAGCGGTTCCGAAGCAAGTTGCTGACTTGTTCTCCACAGCATAGAAAACAAACAGTGTCTTCTTCCCTTGGCACAGTCTGAGGTGAGGAAAGGCAAGGTGGTGCTCCCTGGGTGTGCAGCATAGATGTGCTTGTTCAACTGTCCCACCTATGTAATTCAGGGTGAACAATGGATTTATATGCCTGAATATAATATTTATGTGTAGATGGACTGCAAGGCAATTACTGACTTAGGTCGCGTGGACTGTGCATATTTGTAAGGTTTCTTTCGTGTTAAATCTCAAGGTTTTTAAACATATAAGCAAAACAGCCCAGATGAAATGAAGCAGAAAAAAAGCTATTTACAATCCAGGTATTTTTAAAAATTAACAGTCCTCTAATACCCAAGTCAACCTTAAGTCTGAAGCTGTTTTGAGCATTAATATCCTAGACTGCAAATAGACATAATCTAAAATCTGCAAAGAATTGAAAAGAAAACAAAGAAAGGGAGACTTAATGATTCAAATAATGACTATTATGTTTAGGGGTTCATCAGTTTCCTACAGATTTTGAGCTTTTTAGCTATTTATTTTTGCTGTGTAAAATTTTTATTTAAGACCTCTAGCCTAGAATAGTAGTTTAAAAATACATTGGAGTTTGCTTATTTTGTCCTAATTTCAACATTTTTTTTCTTTTCTGTCTTCTGGCTTTAAAGGAGCTCTTGTAGCAGTGTTGCCTATTTTCATGTTGACCTAGTGCAAAAGAAGTTCCTTCTTAACCTTTGATTTGACTTTCTGAAAACAACAGTCCTTTCAGTTATCTTCACTCTTCTTGTTCTCACTTGTTCTTTAGAGACATTGTCATTTTAGCACTGCAAATGGAAAACATGTCAAGTTTTTAATAGATAAGACCCTTACAAATACCTTACGTATCAGAGGTGCCTATAAAATCTGAGGACATGTCTGAAACACATTACTACGGTTACAAATTATGCATTAGACCTGCATCTAAAAGAGGAATTTTCCAAGACAGCTGTAGTCAGTACAATCTGTTTATCTCTATCTGACAGGCGTCCATCAGGCAAGAAATCTGTGTGAAACTTACACAGACTGGCACAGCATCTTCAGAAATACGTGGGAGTCATTGTAGCCACCTGACTTCCACTCTTTGTGGAAGCCATCACTTCCACAAAGACTTCATAAATTTCAGGTTGTGCTGGATGCTGAATGTCTAATAACCTCTGGGGTTCTTAATCACTGAGAGCTGTTCCTTCTCCTTGCAGCTGGGAACAGCAGCTGAAGGACAGGCTGTGCTGGAAAGCAAAAAGTGTAATTACTGTTGAATCCCAGCTTCCACCAGAGCTCCTCCTTCTCAACTCACAGTACTACCCTGATAATTGTTTTGGAAGCTCGAATACTTTGCAGATAGATGGATGTACCTTCAGCTGTATTTCAAAGGTTAAGTGCAGGTGGGGCCTTTTCCAAATACTGCTGCCTCCTGGCGAGGTTCTCCTGTAAACTTCTGTGGAAGGGTTGAGTGAGGACTTTTATGTGGCTTTATTTTATTGAGAAACCACTATCTCTGAAAATATATTTTGAGAGGAATAGTGTGCTTCAAGGTTGAAGCTTTCCCCCCTGGTTAAAAAGGAGCTTTCATTCAAAGGGCCTTTAGGAGATTTGGAATCACCTTTTACAGTGCTTAGGTAAATGCTACTACACAAATCATAAATCATGTAGGCATAAAGTTTGAGTCTTTGTGTTGAATATAATTAAATATATTGAAATCTCCAGGAAAAGCACAATACCCAGAGCTGCTCTGCTGGTTTTTGTTAGAGATAAAACTAGTTAGTGACCTACTTCCTTATCTCATTCATTTTTTCTCACAGTTCCACGCCAGCCTGGAGTGAGCAATAATCTGTTTGAAATACTTGAAATTGAAAGAGGGATTACAGCTGATGAATTTGAAGCAAATGATGACCCAGGTATAGACCATGTCTCCTATTCAGGATCCAGGGTTTATGTTTATGAGCTTTTGAGATTTCTTGGGGGTTTATACATTTTTCAGAAGTCCTACATCTTATGCCCCTCTTTTAAAACTATGCTTTGTAAAGACATGTAAAACCAACCTTTTCCCTATGTGAACCTTACACTTTTATTTCCTAAAAAATTCAGCACAAAATTAGCATGAATTGTTAATAATACAAGGGTCCTTTTTATTGTTTTAGTATTTTTGCAGATTCTTTTCCTAGAGCTCCTTCTTCTACATTTAATTTTCATACTTGTTAGTGTCAGCCACATGGGAAATTGAAAACTGAAACAATCTGAATCACTTCTGGGGTTTTTTGTGACCTCCTGCTGTGTTCTGCCAGGTGTGCTGGTGCACAGCTGTGATTTTGACAGTGGACTGTGTGGATGGATCAAGGACAGAGATGATGACCTGCACTGGGAACCAGTGAGAGATGCATCAGGTAAGTGATCTGTGTACAATCACATCCTGCAGTTGAAGAACCTGCCAGGCTTGAGGTTGATGACAATTCCTGCTTGAGGACAAATTACACAGCTTCTGTTCCCTTAAGTTCTGGGATATATTTCACACTGATGCCTCTTCTGCATATAAAAGCAAAATTGAGGATTCCCAATGTGAAAGAGCAATTGAAAATTTACACTTCTATCACAGCTGAAATCTTTAAAATAAGAATGTCTCTGAAGGAGTAGTAATTGTAGTCAGCAAAAGTCTGTCTTAAAGGAATCTGAAAAAACTGTAGACTAGAGAACAACTTTTATTTATGGTGAAGCAAAGCTTATTTTTCAAACTACCATGTATACATAATTATCTCCCTATCACTAGCAAAATTATAGAAAGTGGAAATGGGCTTTATTTTGCTGCCAGATACAGTGTTCTAGTTTAACCTCTTAGATTGCTGTAGCGTGGAGTAGAATTTGATAAAATCAATCTGTGTATTGAAAAAATGTTAACTAAATGGAAGGCAGACAAGTTAAGTGCTGGAACTGAGATCTCTGAAAATGGGATTATTTGGGATGATAAAAAGTGACACTACACCAACCATTGGAGGGGGGTGTGTAGTACTTGCTTGCAGGGCAGGAGACTGGCATCAGCACCAGGAACAGCCTTTCCCTCTCTCCCACCTCTGCTGTCCCAGGAAGTGGGATGTATTTTGTCTCCTGTTGATTTTCGTGTGGCACTGAGAGGTTGCTGCCCTTGCCTGCCTACCCTTCCCCCAGCAGTGCCTGCCCCACAGTGTCGGGGATTAGACACACGTCCCTGGCTCCCCGTAATGATGGGATTACTGCATCCCCAAGGAGCAGCCTTTGAAGTGCACAAAGCTCACATTATGTGAGGGATGGCAGCCTGAGGAAGGAAAGAGCACGCTTTCAGGCGGGACAGTGGTGCAGGTTAAGATGAGCGAGGGTGAGGGCACTGAGAGCCATTTTCCTCCCTGTCAGAGCTGTCTGGCCTTATGCTGCTGCTGATGGGCCAGTCATTTGGCACCACAGCAGGTGACCTGGCACCTTTTCCAGGTTGTTGGGCTGGCGCAGTGGAAGTGCTGTCTTCACTGCCTGGGCAGGAGTCCCCCCATACAGGTTGCTCTAGTACTTCAGGAGCTCCTTGTGACACTTGAAGAGCCTTGGGAATGACTGGGAGAGCAGAGCTCATTCATTCTGCAGAGGAAACAGGCAGCTGTCTCCTGCCTTCAAAGTAGCACTTAAAAAAATGGATTTTTAAATCCATTGTTTCAAAAAAGTTATGAATTATGTGTAATTTTTTTAAAGTTAGTCACTCAAAGCATATTCATTATCTGTACTCAAAAATGATTGTCAATACATACTAAATTCTAGAACTATGATTTTTAAGAACTAAGAGCTATGGTTTTTAACTGGCTCCTTTTTGTCATGCTTTTTTCCCTGCAGTGCTTCCCAGTAGTCAGGGACAAGCTCAGCTTTTTATTTCCTGTGTATGTTCTGCTGCTGTTGACATAACCTGTTAAAACTAGTCCCTTGAAGTCACCCACCCACCCCCTCCAGTCTGGAATACCTTGTTAAAAGGATTTATTTTCACAGCTTGTTCCTGACTGCTTGCTTTCACCTTGCAAAGTTTGCTATGTATTGGTTTGTCAGGATCTGCATTTCGAAAGGTGCTGTGCTGAAGCATTATAAGCTTATCATGCACGCAGAAAACGCTGATTTGAGGAGACCTTTTCCTGCAGGGGCTTGCCTACAGATATGAGGGCTTTGTGCTTACCTAAATCTGTTTCCTATTGATTGGATTCTGCCACAGTAACTATCTGAAAACCATGCACTTAATAAGTCAGTACTTTCATAGTGGTATAATTATATCTTCAGCAAACAGGTACAGTTATTTAAACTCTATAATGCTTATTTTAGCACTTAGTGACCTTGCTGCAAAAGCAATGCATTAAAAAAAAAAAACAACAAACCAACAAAAAACCACCAACAAAACTCCCTGAGAAAATACTCACCAAAAGGCTTTAACAGATCCTTGGACAAATGAAGTATCCCACTTCATGGCTAAAGGCTGATCTAGGGGCCCAGACAGCAGCATAATACTTTGCTTTGTTAAATCTCATTCAGACCAAAGAACTTAAAAACTTAGATAGAAATAGTGAATTGGAGACCAAGGTTGGCTTTCAAGTGTGTGACAAGCCCTGGTACATTGTAATTAAATCTTACAGCTTTTTGGGGAAATCATTGTGACTTTAAAAGAGAAGCTTTCAAAAAATAATGCTCTGTTTTAGTAGTAGCCAGGAAACAATTAAAAAATATTTTTCTATCCTGTTTAACTGTGTATGTCAACAATATTACAAGCCCCCAGTATTCCTAAATCTTCAGTTTTAACTAAGGAGCCTAAAAATGTCACTTTCTTAATTAATTAAAGGTAGAGGTGATTTTTTTTTCATTTAAAAAAATATGTAAAATCCAACCTCATAAAAGATATTCTTAGATTCAGTGTAAGATAAGGTTTGGTGGGTTTTTTTGAAGCTTTTTTCCTTTGGTAATTTCACATTTAAAGGTTTCACCCACCTTGCAAAAGCTTTAATGAAAAGTACAAACAACTCATATAGGTCTGGGTTTTCTCCAAGCTGTGAACTCTCATTTTGTGTAGTTCTGAATGTCGGTGTGAAAGGTGCCTTTTTTCTTTTTAGGTTTAATGGATGTTGCCATACCTGAGATTTTTAGCTTCTCACGTTCTGGCTGTTTTCTGGGAGGCACCTTCATACATGATAAAAGATAATAATAGGGTTTTGAATTGAGGATGTATGTTCACTGACAACTTCCTCCTGTTAGAATTTAGGGTTAACAGCCATGTGGAAATCATTACTGCTTCTTGCTTTCTCTATCTAATCCACATTAAGAGTTTAAATTACAGTTAAATAAAAGAGGCTATCAGGGTTGCAAATGGATATGCCTCGAGACTTAGCCTGTTAACACAGTTCCCAAACAAAAGGAAAGGGACAGAGCCATAGCTCAGTTACATGATAGCATTTATTCTGGTCTCTGTTATCTATCCAACAGCAAAACATTGCAGTTTGAAAGGTACATAAATTTGCAGAGTAGCTTTAACATCACTGGGGGTTTAAAATCATGCAGTGTCCAAGGGGTTGCCAGAAATGACAGAATACACGAGGTTTTAGTTTTTGAGGGTATTGTTTACTTACTGAGAGGGGTATTGTTTACTTTGTAAAAAAAAAAAAAAAAAAAATTAGATTGGTAACACTCAGGCTGGTGCTAATGTACAGAGAAAAGCAGCACTGTAAATCTTAACCTGTAGGAGGCAGAGACACTAGTTCTGGTCCTGTATGCCTTACTTTACACTCTGGACTTGTGGATCCCTTTATTTATTTTCAACAACTCTTGTGCATTTGGTTCTGCAACCTAGTAGTGTCAAAAAAAACCAAACAAATGCCCCCAACTAACTGGTTGTTCCACTGCAGGGGGACAGTACCTTACCATCTCCGATCCCAAGGGCAAAGAAGGAAGAGTAGCACATCTTATCCTGCCATTGGGGCACTTGGCTCAGGCTGGAGATTTGTGCCTGTCCTTTAGGCATAAGGTGCCTGGGCTGCATTCTGGTGCCCTCCAAGTCTTTGTAAGGAAAAACGGTGCTCAGGGCCCAGCTGTTTGGGGAAGAAATGGTGGCCATGGCTGGAGGCAGACACACATAACTTTACAAGGATTAGGCATCAAGAGTGTAAGTACTGATGATTGTGTTGCTTTTTGGGGTTTTGCATGAAAAGCTGAAGACACTTAAATGGTGCAGCACTGCAGTGTTCATCTTCTGGGTTTAGTTTCACTCTGTTTTACTACTTTGATCTCTGCCAATGGAATCACAACACAGATGATTGTGCATTTTATTGCATTTATTGTGCATTTTTTAAAATTAGCTTTATGCACAAAAAAAAGAAGAAATCCCAGCTACAGAAATAGACTTATAGTACAGCTACTGTCTCATTTCCTGAGCTACCTGGTACAGCCCATTTTAAGGGAATCACCACCTAGGGAAAGAATATCCTCATGGACAGAGGCATACTCTCTATAGAGATTTCCAAAAAAAGCCTGTATCAAGATTGCTCATGAGTAATGCTTAGAATAATACAGTGCCATGAAGTAGGAAGAATCATCCCCTGTGAATTAGTAACTGGCTAAACCAGGGCAAAGATACTGAAAATAAGTAATTTTTGATAACGTTGGGAGATTAGATGTGCAATCACATGTGATTTTATGCCCGTTAGCATCCCTGCAGCTGATCAGGCTAAGAAGGTGAATGATGACCTAACAATGCCCATAACACAAAATGGTTTAGTGCAAGCAAAAGAAGCTGCCTGAAGTGCCTTGGAGAACCTTTCAATACCTGAAAATTTTAGAAACATTGTGTGATTAACTGGTATCAAAAGCTCAATGTTATTCTTCAACCTGTGAAGGTAGTTTTTATTTCAGAGCTGAAGAAGTGGCTTGGGTATTTTAGGGCCTGTTTTACTCTGACTTAAATGCTAGGTTCTCTGGAAAGCTCACACATCAGAATGTTCATGATGGGAGCAGGCTACAATACATACACAGTGTCTAGGTCTAAAATGAGTAATTACTGAAGATAATTTCCTAGAAAATTTACCTCAGCAAGAGTAGCAAAGACACCTGACTTTGTTAGCTGTAAATGAATGTCAGACTGAGAATGAGGACATCTCTAACAGGTGAACAATACATCTGCTATATTCTTACCTTTTTTTCCCCTAAATTTATCATTTCTGGCAGTCCCCCTTAGCACTGTCCCCTGCCTCTCCTGACCCCCCTGGCAGTAGCTGTCAGCATCAGCTGCCAGCCATCAAACCACAGATGGGAACTACCTCATGCCACACTTGAGTTTGGGACCTTTTCCAGCCACCATGGGCAGCTGGAGCTGCTCACCTGGCCTGAACCACTGGAACACTTATCCAAAGATCAGGGAGTGAGGGTAAACTCTTTAAGTAAGTAGGGAAGGCCTCTGCCAAAGAGAAATCACGAAAAAAAGTGGAAGTTTTATTTTCTAGCTAATTAAAGCCCAAAAACAACTAAATGGTAGTGATTTTCGAGGTTCCTATTGGAAACCTGAGGAAAATTTGAAAGAAGACCAGAATCCTTCATCACACTTTTTAATTAATTATCTCTGTGTAATTATTTTTTTATTCACCATTCAAAGTGTTCTATTTCTCTTTCTAGGTTATTTTCAGAGGTGAGAAAGGGAAAGGAAGAACTGGGGGTATTGGACTAGATGATGTGGTCTTGAGGAGAGGACGCTGCTCTGAAGAGCATTAGCCAAGACAATGGACCAGCAGTCATCTCCTCTTGCCCTTGTCGTGCAATTCCTACCAAAGTTTGAAACAGAACTGCTTGCAAAAGAAGAAAAAGTGGGAGAGCAACAGCTTCTTAGTAGTCTGCTAAGTGCAATCTCATGGAAATTTCACTTAAATACATGGAGAGCACCTCCCAGGATTGAGGAAATCGAATTTCAAGCTGGTTCTTTCTATTAATCCTTGCTCCTAAATCATATTTTGTATGTAATTACTTTGTTCCCTATGAAGTCTGGTGAGTGCTCACAGAAGGAGCACTTGTGAAAAAGGGAGAATTGGTTACAAATGGTAGCAAAAGAAAGCTACATCTCAAAGTTTCAGTATTAACTGACAGCCATTATCATGCCATAGTGCCATCTTTCATTGATTAATTTGTGTGAGTCATATTGGATTGGTGACAGCCTGGACCTGAACTTTGGCTTACTGCCACTGACCTTTGAAGAAAGGTTTTTCATATATGAAATAGCATTTATTTTGCTGTTGTGTCTGTATTAACCAAAACCAGTTATAGAGAGCAGGCATTGCATCCTGTAATATGCTACCGCTGTGTTTTGTGTATATGTGTATGGTTAACATATTTATGTTTTTAGTATTTACAGGCTGTAGTTGCAGGGTAATTGGCAGCTGTACTTTCTTTCTGTCCAAGACAGGAGTTCAGCATGTTCTTCAATACTGCTGGTCATGCCAAATTATCAAAGTCAGTTAATGGTGCTCATTCAAAAATGCTGATGCAGTTTTTCATGTTGTAACTTCCTGAAGGCAAAAGACCAAACGCTCACCTGATGGAAACTGGCATCCAAAACTGCTGTATACGTTTGCATCAAGCTCACAAGCAAGCCCTAAAGGGCTCTCAATCCTGCAAGAAGCTCCTGGTTCAGTTGAAGACTGAGCAGCAAGGAGATGAACTTGGCTCTTGTAAGGTTGAGCCCGTTGACACTGCCAGGAATGATCCCTTCCCACAGGTGGCACAAGCCTATGCACGAGGAAAAAGTGCAGCTGCATTAACACTGTACAAAGAATTCAGACCATGAAATGCCTCGAGTGGCCTTTGTCAAATGTCCATACTCCACCCAACCTTCTGTATATAATAAGCATTTTATTCTTTACAACTAGAACAACTATTATTTCTAGTGGGAACTAAGTATTTATCAAAACTTTTGGACTAATTTTATAGTAACATATCATGTGTGTGCTGTGCGGTTTCCCAGGGAATTCTGTTTGGTTTGGAATTTTTTAAGTGGGCATCATCATCACTGCTAGCAATTCTAAAATTGACAAAGTAATTGTAACATTTAAGAAGATTACAAGAAATTGGTAAAATGTTGTTAGTGGTGTAGCCTTAAAGCTTTCAAAAAAAAAAAATCTCAATTATTTTGAATACTTAAATACAGTGTAAAATAAATGTCAGCTGCATAGCATGTTCAGTCTTGTACAAAGTTCACAGACAAAAATTTGCAAAATCATTAGAGGTCATATTCCAAATCCCTGTTCCTGACAAAGTACCAGTCTGAAAATATTTTTTCCCATTCATCCCCTAGGACAAAACATGGTGTGTAGAGCAGAAATGTATGTGACCAAACAGAGAGTCTCCTGCAAAACTGTATCAGCAAACATTTTGAAAAGGAAAAAAGCAATGTGTTTGTAAACATTAAATTTTAAAGTATTTTGCTTAGAATATGATTATGATCTTTTTCTCATATGTTATTTTGTGATATGTCAGAAATATCTGTGAATAGTTGAAATACCTTGTCCTTATTTTAAAGTGATCAGTAAAAGAGACTGTTACTTGCTACTAATTGGGAATCTTGTTTTCATTTCTAGATTGAAAGTCTCAATTTTCATTGCAGTGAAATGAAACAAAAGATGACAATCCCAGAGTGAAATAGCTCTTATTACCAGCTTTAAAAATCAAAATACATTTCACTGTAATATGAAGAGAGTGCCATGTTTATTATTCAGAAGGAAGAATGACAGTTTTCAACTTAAGTTTAAGAGAAGTTTCACAGGTAATTTAAGAGCTTCTGCAATATAATATGTTCATTTTACAAGAAGGAGCAGCTACCATAGTTCCTCACCCTGATTCAACTGGCACAAACTGCTGTTAGATGCCAAGGAATATAAGATTAACACATTTTAGTGTGGTTCATCATATTACTACAGCTTTCTGAGATTAAGATTCCTCAGTTAAAATGGAACCCCTCTCACTCCCAGACTGACAGGTTTTTGCCGTTTTTACAAATGGTCCCTAGAACCCAGAATCTGAATTAATTCAGAAGGTAGACAGCAATGAGTACTCAGGTGATTGGGGGGAAATTCAGATCTCTGTTTTATCAATGCATTTCATTGCTACAATAAAGCATGGACTTGTAAAGACTTTCGACAGCTGCAGGACAAGACAGGAGTTTAGCAGTGTTTTTGAGCTCTGGGGGAGCTGTTGGTCACTCACCTCCAAAGCTGGTTGTGCTGTGACTCTGTTTTGCCTTCTCTCCATCTTTTGTATAGACAAGGTGGGGTTGCTCAGGAGTTCTGTTGTGAGGATCCTTCTCCAGTTCTTGCTCTTCAGGTGCTTTTCAGGCACCTCCCTCCAGTCACACACCTCAGCCAGGACTGTCCTTTCCATATAAGCCTCAAGAAAGGGATGAAAATATGGCCTGAGGTCTTCCTATGAAGTAAATTGTAGATTTGTATTAAGTAAATAGGTAATAGACATTCCCACTTAGAAACTTAAGTAAGCAGAAAAAATTACACCAAATTAACATGAAAATATTTACCAAATGTTTAACCTCTTTCCAGTTTATAATTGAATGTTTTAAGACATGTTCAACTCTTTTCCCCAAAGAGATTGAAAATAAGATTCTTTATAAATGACAGATACTGGCACCAGTGTGCATTTATGAATTTGGTGATATCAAAATCAGCAGAATGGAAGGGACCAAGACAAGATTTTTGGTTCTAGATTCCATTCTATACAGTGCCCTCATCTCTCATCAGAGCCATGTCACTAAATTGCTAGTGACTGCTTTTAGTGAAGCCAATTCATTCTGAAGGAAAGCTTCCCTAGGTTTCCTCAATAAATCACCTGAGACTTGGCAGTCAGCACTGGTTTTACTATAGCTGGACATTACAATAACTGCCCTCATAAGACTCAGGTAGTCATAAGAAGACAACCCCCTCTGAACAGAAGAACAGTTATGACAGCAGCCTCCATCATCCTGCTCTGTTCTGCTGGAGAAAAGCTGCCACAGTAGCAGCTGCCTTTAATCCATGTGCCAGGGATCTCTATATGCACCTCATTAGAAGTTATTTCTCCTTACAAGTGAAGTGCAGTATTTATCAGAAAGATTGCTTGATCCAAAGTCTCTTGATTTTAGCAATGCATTGTGACACTCACCCTGAAAATTGTTCAATCTACATTAAAATTTTGCAACAAGAAACTACAGCTGTCTTTAAAATTTTAATTGTGAATATTACTGATTCAGAGTTATTAATTAGCAAGTGAGGTCCAGTTAAATATGATGCAAATTTTTGTTTATATAGAGCTATCTCTCAAACACACAAATTATTGACATTTTCCTGGTGTTCAAAGCACTTTCTTACTTGCTGTTCTATCCTGATATCCTGTAGTCACACAGCATTTTATGACTTCAGATTTTCCACGTCAATTAAAATCAAAGAAGTTGAACAATGCATTGGTGTAAACCTGCAACTTTAGAAAGAAATGCGAAACATTTTAGTGGTAAGTTTCAATAATGATGTGAAAG
This sequence comes from Cettia cetti, assembly GCA_013401135.1. Taxonomy (NCBI): domain Eukaryota; kingdom Metazoa; phylum Chordata; class Aves; order Passeriformes; family Sylviidae; genus Cettia; species Cettia cetti. The sequence goes on from VZUI01027460.1 coordinate 40,483, forward strand.
ATCACTGCATTAACTTAAAGCTTGAGGAGATTCCTTTGTCAGTCCCCACCTACTGCATCAAGCAGACCTAGCGATACATGAGGAAATGCATTTGGAATGTCTGTAACGCTCCATTTGTTTAAAATGCCAACAGACCAAAGACCATCAGGGAGCATAGAGACAAGTTTTCAACAGTACAGGCTGAACCACCTCTAGATTTCAGAATCCAGCCCCACATAAGTTTCCAGGATTGCAAGTCCAAAATGAATCAAATCACAGTCTAGGGGCTCTGCTCTTAGCACATCTCCTTGTGCACTTGTGTGACCTCTTCCAAACCTGTATTCGGTGTTTGAGCAAGGAAGCCAAGATCCATCTGGCACACAGGATAAGGATGCTTTTCTCTGTGACAGCCAAATCCTGCTTCCCTCTGACCACGAGTTACTACAGCACTTCCCCAGAATTTTTTTTTTAACTTAATACTTTGAATTTTTTACCTTTTCTTCAGGCCAGGAATAATCCTCTGTGACACTTTTCTCCCAGGTTTTAACTTGCCATGCATTTCAGCAGCCCATGTTCTTGTTTCAGACTTGTATCCTTATTGATAAACTCATTTTGAGTTTGGCAAATGCCTGGAAAGACAAAGTATAGTGTGTACACAGAGAATGATTTTACTGCATTTGTATGCAACATCAGTGCTAAATTTTGAAATTTACACTCTCAAGGAATTTCAGGAAGACACCATCACTGTTTTGACAGCACAGTGCCCCAGCAGAAACAGGGGACCACATCACCTTTTGCTTGCCTTTTGCACTGCCCCCATTTTAGGTAATAAAATTACAGAAGTGGGCTCAGGAGATTTTTTCCTCTATCAGAATGGTTCAAGACAGATTTGCCTTGTGTGAAGCAGGATTACTGTGGCATGCAAACACTCCAGTTCAGTACCAGCGTCTCTGAACAGCAAAGAACAGGAAAAAAAAGCCTTCCAGTGAAAATTGATTTTCACACCACTGGGTTCAAGTCTAGCACAAAAGCAAGAGCTCCTCGACTGGGACCCTCATGTAATGTGTGCCACCTCAGCTGGTGATGACACCACCAGAATCCTCAGCAAAGACCATCCTGACATCCAGCACAATATGAGTGGAGAACTAAATGCAAGTAACTAGTGAGAAGTGCCAGTTATTTTTTAAATTAGGAAAATAACTGCAAGAAATTTGATGAAGAGGATTCAGAGGGATGTCCAAGAGAGACACTTTGACTTCCATACCTCTGAAGTTCTGAGTTGGCTCAAAGAATGTTGTCATCTTACCTCAGTTTCCTGGATCAGCTGGAGGACCAACGTTGTTGGAGCTCTTCAAAGCTTCCATTTCCCAATGTTGAGTGTTCTCTCTCAACCGTGGATGAGACTATTCTTGCTAATAGTCATGGGGATTCCTTTAGCTATTTGTGAATACACAGAGCTTGAAGCCACTGGAATGCTCACTAGAAATAAAATCCAAAACTCTATGGTGCACATCAATCCACATAGAAACCAGGAACCTGTATTGCAGAGTTAGAGTGGTCATGAAACTGAGCAATTCAGTCACTCTCCTGTCATATGCCTCTGGTTCTATCCTGAATTTAAAGGTATTATAGTTGGGTGAACTCTTACTGAAGGTTGCCTCTTAGAACTGAGTGATGTTTAATTACTCATAAGGTACATCAGGCAGTTTTCTGAGGGGTTAGGAGACCCTGGCATTCTGGCAGCTCACCTGTGTATTAGCAAACAACCATGGCACACTGACTTTGAAATTCACTGTGAACTGCTTTGCCAAGTTTTTTCAGAACAATTTGCTCCCCAAATAAAGATATGTGACAGTCTTGAAAAAATATTATATTAATACAAAACATAGGCAGAGAAAGTACATGGTACACCAGGAATGCCTTCATCACCATATAATTTGTGTGTTTGAGAGATAGATCTATATAAACAACCAGATTACACTGGCAGTTAGAGAGCTAGACAGGAATTGTAAGGATTCAACTACAGCTTGGCCCCAGAGCTCCAGCCCACAGCCTCTCACAAGTTCTTCATAACACTGTTCTTCATCTTTCATTCAGCCATCCCCTCCCAGGATACCACTTCGTGCAAAGAGTGTGCTTGGCATCACAGCAAACTCAAACCATGACTACCTCTCTCTGTGGCTGGCTGTGCACAGGTGGTCCCTAATGCGTGGAACTCTCTTCATTTTGCTCTCAGGTTTTGCCAGAGGTATCAGCTAGGCTGACACTGGGCAGATTCAAACTTTCATGTGCCCTAATGAAGGTAAGGAGCTTTTCCTTCCCTGGTATGGAAGTCTGCTTCCTCCCTAAAGAGAGACCCTCACCAGAGGAGACCCATTCCCTACCACCCTCTGCACTTGCTGCTCCAACTGAAATCCCATGTATTGCAACTGGGTCCGAGTCTGCAGGTAACAAACCACACAACCCCCCAAAAATAAGGCAATATCCTGAGCGTGCAACAGAGAGATAGGAACTGTGACACTTCAAGAAGGAGCTATGCATGAAACTACAGGAGACACAAATGGGGAATGCAAGAAATCCTGCAATTTGCACTCAGCAGTATACAAGTGCAAAAGAACTGGACTCCCATTTCTGGCCCTCAACTGACAGACTTGAGAGTTTTCCATCAGCCAGTCTGCCTGGAACAGCCTGGGAACACAGCATCTCCAAACCATATGAGGCTGCCAACAGCAACTACGAGGTAATCCTGCAGCATGCAAAATGTTATGTGAGGGGGATTTGCAAACCTTGCTATTAAAAATATCCTTGGAATGATGGCTCTGTCCTGACACTCAATACAGACAACCCCTGCTTCATCTTTTAGTGGCAACAACTCCCTTTGGAGAACAGAAACATCTTGCACTCATAAGAAAACTGCACAGCTGCAGCAGAACAGGCATAGGCTGCTCCAGTGGTCTCAAGCCTTGCCCACCAGCCTTTCAGTTGAGGGGGTCAGGCTGCTTGTGAGCTCCCTGAACACATGCAAGGGATGAGTAAAATTTTTGTCTGTGCACCTCTCCACACCCTTTTTCATACTACTGTAAGAAAGGTGAGTAAACTCACCCACATAACAGATAAGAGAAGTGAGCAAATGCTTATATCATGCACCCAGAGTTGGTAAGTGCCATTCACTTGAACTCACAAATTCTGCTGCCACATACTGTCCTCTTGACCTCAGCCACAGAGACTCAGGTCAACCAGCCTAACCTGCAACAGCAGCTAGTTCAAAGCAGTAACACAATTAAAAGCTTCTTTTATCCAGCATTATTGAAGGGGAGAAACTTTATTAACAAGTCCTTTACTTCCAGAAGCCTGGAACTTTTTCACTCATCCTTTTTCACCACCAGAGTCAGGTGAGACATTAAAACGCTGCTCAAAGAAATGCATCTGACATTCTCTACTGAAGGAACTGCTGGGCAGGGCATGTCAACGCTAAGAAACCCAAAACACTTTACAAAGGAACTTGGGCAGCTGTGACACAAGCAAGAACATCAGACACTGATGGATTCAGCACGCTCTCTGAGCTATTTGTATGTGATTTATCTCAGCCTCTAGTTAATTCTTAGCAGGACCCTGTTCCTTGCCAAGCAGTTGGGAAACTCACTGCATGTTCTCCAGAAGCAAACATCCAAGCAGCAGTTCAAAGCAGATGCTGTAAATGGAGTTTTTACTCAAAGTAAGAAATGTTAAAATCCTATTTCTCCTGTATCTGAAAATGAACAATCTCTTTTGCCCGCATCAAAGCATTGAAATGCAACATCCCTCCCTTCTCTGTCACATTCTACTATGCACCACAGCTGCTTTTCTTCCGGCCTGGGTACAACATATCTCATATCTCATATGCAGACCACTTCAAGGGCTCCAAAATAGATTCATCAATTAAACAAAGCTACCAACATTCAAAGACTTAAACACTGCATTTGCACCAACACAAACCAGGGCAGCATGAGGACAAGACAAAGGGAGAGCTCTTGCAGCCTCACATTTCAGGACACTACTACTTTGTTGCAGAGCTTTCAGTCTAGCCCACAGTGCCATCAACCTATCAAAAGCTCTTCAACAGTGCTGCCAGCAATTGTAGAAACACTACACTTGAAGTACTCTCACCTGTAAAATGCCTCCTCAAGCTGCCTCCTCTAGTTCCAGTAATTTGAACCCTTTGGGCTGGTGGAGAGGTTGTGCTGCTTGCTACCAGCCCCAGCTGAGGCTTTGATCTCGGCAGGACCCAATCCTGCCACTACTGCTCCAGCTTCAGTAAGGGCTGGAGCCTCCAGGTGTGAACATATTCAAACCAAGTCCCTACAAATCACACTGGAAGAATTCCCATTTGCCTTGGAGCCCTCCCAGCTGGGCAGCCCATGAAGCACAACCACCTGAATTTCCATGTCCCACCAGGCCTGCACTGCCCACCCCACAGTGCCAGGGCAGCCCCAGGAGCTGGGGATGCTGAGGGTACACTGGACTGACAGCAGGTGAGCGGGCATTGGTGGTGCTTCTAAGCATGATCAAGACCACGACTCTAAGCATGCTTTGATTAAGCATCAAGCAGCCAGGGCTGTGAACTCAGAACTGGGGTGTTTCTTATCTGTTTGCCCATGGAAGGGTATCTGTGGGCTTTGGAGCTGTATGTGCTCACCACAGCACACCATGTGGGGGTACAGCTTCCCACCTTCTGTCTCTCTC
>VZUI01027466.1:0-26729 GCA_013401135.1 Cettia cetti
AATAAAATAAAATAAAATAAAATAAAATAAAATAAAATAAAATAAAATAAAATAAAATAAAATAAAATAATAAAATGTGTTTGGCTAGTACAGTGTCAAAGTGCTGAGCAGTACATTTTCTGAACATGAAACATATTGACAAAAATTCCCTGTCTCACTAGATGGGATTATGATAAAGTGCTGTGGTTTCATCACTATTACTGCCATGCTGGGTTTTTGCTTGTTGGTTTTGTTTAGGTTAATGTTTGTAATGTTGCTAAAAAGCAATTCTCTGCTTGTTCCTGATTCAGCTGTTCTTGTGTGTGGTGGACTAAAGAAAAGTAATGAGATGCAGGATGGGTATGTAGTGAACTCCGGCTAGCAGGGATGGGACAGTGGGTAAGGAATGTCTCTGCTGTTGTGTTGTGAAGTGTGTGCATGTCCTGCAGTGCTTTGGGGGCATTACCAGTGATGCAGAGCTTTAGTTTTTGATTTTTTTCATGTGACAAATGCAGACTCCTTTTCAGCTTGGCTTGCTCTTGCACCCAGAGCAGCAATGCCTCGGTCAAGGCTCGGGTGGTCTAGTCTAGCACATCAGGAGTGATGAGGTGACATGGGAAGGTCTGACCCAGCCCTATGGCTAGAGCAGAGGGAGCTGCTAGATATCTGCAGGGATGGAAGACATTTATGTCATCCTTCATGAAGCTTCTCTACCTTGAACTGACTGGCAAAGGTTAGACTAAACGTTCTCTGCTGATTAATAAAGCTTCTATGGATGGGGTCCAAGCCAAACCTGTGAACAGTCTCTATCTCTGAAGTTCAGTTTGTTACAGCATTTACATTAAGTTGTAGATACTGTGCTCATAAAGCATTAATCTAATGCTCTGAATTATGAAGCTGTTGCAGTTGAATTAATGTCTTTTTACAATCAAGTCTTATTTTACCCCTTATGTTCAACTACCCAAAAGAAACTCCCTTCAACCTAAAATTTGCATATCTGCTTTTTAACAAGTCTGGTAGAACTGTTAGATGGAAAGTACGAGGTACATTAGTGCAGGTATTTCACAGGCTTGGGCATGTAAAATGGGCTGCAGTATTTATTTTGCAATAGCTTCCTCCATTTTAAAACCATGTCTCGAAGTTGCTGTGTTTTGGAAGCATGAGCTGTAAGAAAGATGCAGATTGCAGAGGATACATGCTGTTCACATTGAATTTAAATCGGTTAGACATGCAGTAGCTCACCTCGTGAGTTTAGGGGGAAGTCAGCTCAAGGCTGGAAGATGAATTTGGCACATATTTACAAAGGTGAAACTATAGGACCCACCAGCCGAGTATTTTATTAGAAAAGCAAGTTAAATTCTGCTGGGACATCCCAAAATAAGGTAGCCCTGAAGTCAGAAGCATGCATAATCCTAATACCAAATGTAGTGGGGTAAATATATTTTTAAAAAATGAAATATCTTTGCATGATGGAAAACCCTAAAGTATGTAGATTTGATTTTTTTTTAATTTCACCAAAGGATTATTCTGCTAATGAACTGTGAGAGTGAAGTTTGAATATTACAGTGTTTGTCAACAAATATGTTTTCAGCCTGTTTTGTTTATCAGCTAATTATTTAATTCAGATTGCCAGTAAGGCAGAATTATGAGACAGCAAGTGCAGTACAATTTCATTTTTCAGTGATTTTGTATGAGTCCCTTTAATCTTCGGGTTGACTACCTCAAAATACCTCAAAATTTTCAAAAAAGCTGTTTGTTATATTTACTAACTGCAGAAGAAAACAATCATAGCTTGTCAGGTTAGTTTTGTAATGATATATATTCTTAATATCCAGATAAACTTCTAATCCTACTGAATTCTTTTTTTGCCTTTGGTCATATCAGTTGACATTTAGATCCTGAAGTTACTTGCATTTAGCACAGAAATAAATAACCCCTTTTATCAGTTTTCAATTGAATGCTTTTCATTTTTTAATCTCTTGTTCTTTCATTATGAGAAACAGTAGATAAAAGTAGATTTTTTTACTCTCACATTAAAAAGTCCATTTTTGTTACTTGTCTAAACTAGAACTCCTGTTCTTTTCAATCTCTCTCCCTATGGACATTTTCCTCATCTCTCTAATAATGTGGCACTGAATTTCAGAATGATGAACTGAAACAGCCTGTTTCCTGTTGTGCAAAGAGCTTTGATGAGTTGGTCTGCCAATACCACTGACTATCAATTGTCAGTTTATATTGAGTATGTGGGATTCAGGGTTAATGGATGGAGTAGGAAGTCTTCCTGGTAGGAAAAGGCCAGGAGGGATTTGGCAGTCTAATTTTGGAGCGGATGGTAAGCAGCACTGTTGAAGGGGCGATGTTCCATATTCTTTCAAAGAAGTAATTGTTGAACACTTTCTCAATAAACCATCTCTTGTTTCTGATAAACTCACCAGCATTTGTTCTGCCTCTCCTTTTCCTGCTAGGAGGACCAGGCTAAGCAGAACCAGCATTATCTGAGCCTTTTGCCTCTCTTAACCTGAGTGGTTGTTGCATGTTGTGAGAACCCTGTGGGAGTGGTGCTAGCCAGGCTGTTTGATAACACTGCATAGGGTCATGTTGATTGTGCTGTATCCCTAGGGCCTGGGGCAGCTGGGCACACCAAGTTTGTCCATTGTGGAAGGGCACATGCTTCCCAAGAGAACAGAAACCTGGTGACCATGGTGTTAGCACAAGCTCCATAGTGGGATACAGTTGTCCTAAACCCTTCCCTGTGATCAATTACACCTTTGGTGGGCCTTGCTTCTGTTTCCACTCTTGTCAACCCCAAGCCTGAGGAACTTCCAGGTGTTTCCTTCAGCCCCACCTTTCTTCCTCAGCCTATGATGGTGGTCCAGTGTCCCTTCAGCTCCCTTCCCTTTTCTAGGCACTCTCCTCACAGCAGTTTCCCTTCCACATCACTCACAGCTCCCTCTGGTATATTTTTCTCCACTGACTCCCAGAGCAGGTCCTTATTTTGGATTGTAACAGGAGCATTCAGATATGCAGAACTAGTGCAGTGTAAATAGCCTGGGAGATGCTTCTCAGGAGTGTTTAGATGTTGTCTGGGCATTGTGGAGGACCAATAACTTGGCCTCTCCAAAAATCCACCTTTGTGAAACTCTGTGTCGAAATTATGAATACTCCCTTCTTCCAAAACTCTTCCTTCCCCTGAAGTAGGTGAGAAAATAGTTCCTGTGGCTGTTTACTTACAGGAATGTCAAAAGTAGTCTTGACTAAAATGTAAACATTAGCAGAGACAGTTCTACAGTGGACATTTGATTGATATGGATATTTTATTTGATTTTCAAACACCTTGGTTTTCATTCATAAGCTCAGATCTGGGAATGTTTATATGTATGGATGCTTGGAAAATTAGGTGATTCTTCTGTGGTAAACTGACTTCAGGCTGAGTGTGGTTGTTGATTTGTGTCATAAATACAATAAAATTCCATTATCCAGATACCATTTCTCAAACTTTGATCTGACATGAGTAAAATAGTGATTCTGAACTGATTTAACATCACGGCTTCTGACTCCTATATTGTAAGTGTGAAGAAATGCCCATAGGGTATTTTTTCCTATGGACATAAATGAATTTGCGGTTTTTATATTTCACTCTGGGCTTATTGCCTTAAATACAGCACACAGAGAAGCAAAAAGGCCAAACAACAAACATAAAAATGTCATGATCAACCCCTGCTTAAAGTAGCTAGAGGAGTGGCCCTTCAATGCATCGTCTCAGGATTCATAGTTCTGAGCAAATATTCTTATAAGGATCACTAGAAAGAGGAGTTACTGTATAGAAAATGTGTGTCTGTGTGCATGATAGAGGCAGTCAGGGCAAGTTTCTTAAAATTAGTATTTTAAGTCTTCTGCAATTTGCAGCAAATCAAAACACATTATTGTGTGAATAACATGTAAAAAGATAGTATCATAAATACATGCTACATTTCTGTATCTGGATACCCAAGGAAAGAAAATTTTATTCAATCCCGTAATTTTTTTCATCCAATTGCTGTAAAAAACCCCTCACTTCTCTTGCATCTGTCACTACAGTGAATATGAATATATGTTCAGGCAGCAATATCTTGGTAGACTGCAGAGAGGTTTCTGTTCTTCCCCAGACTGTGGCAAAAATAGGTGTTTGGTAAAATAGGGGAAAAGAAGTCCTTTTTTGCTTTAGAATATTTCCAATTTTATTTTACTGAGAACTCCTTTAATGTTTTGTTTTCGGTTGGTTTTACTTCTTATACCTCAACTTCTTTTTTGAGTAAAGAATAAAACAGAGCTGTGGGGTAAAGCAAAAGAAAGCAGGTAAAGAAGAAGGATTTACTCATCCCTAATTTTGACATAAAGCTTCAGAGAAAAGATTGAAAGAATGAAAAAGTTTATCCCAGAGCTGTCAAAAGAAAACATTACTGGAAGCTGTAACAATTTTTGAGGAATTTGATTCGTCACCACTTGCAAGGGAGCAATCAGCTGCATTTGCTTAGCAATACAGTGAACTGAGGTTTCTTTTTCCTAACTGCTGATGCTGAATTACTGGCACTGTTTGACTACTTTCTGAAGTACTCCATTCCTAAGGCACAACATTTTTTGGGATCCATCATGATTTCTGTAGATTAGATTTATTGAAATACCCTGGTGGAATTCATTGCTGTGGTACAGAGGTCTCATCTAATCCCTGCTTTTAACATGCACATTCCTAAATTGAGAAACCCATTGTTCTGCCTTAAACCATTAAGGACACAGATTAAACTATCCAAAACCAAAGCATTTAATGGGGAGTAGCCTTCAAAACATGTAAACATGTGTTTGTGCTTGGGGAGCATCTGTATTTTGTGCCACCCAAATCTTTAATATTTTTAAAGGGGTGAGTATCATTATTTCTGAAAACAAAGCATGAGGGGGATGCGAGGTGCCACTGCTTGCTGAGATCTTTGCCAAAGTACATGACCCAGAAATTTCAGTGTCCTCAGTGTCGCCAATGCATGGATTGCTGCAGGCAGATGTGTATGTATGCAAGGGAATTTAATATGTTTGGGTTTATATGTTTAAGCACAGGTGATTTTCTAGGTAGGTCACATTTGTTTTTCACAGCTTAAATCTTTTAGAATGCAATGTGCCCTTTGCTGGACACAATGGGGAATATTAAACAGAATAAAAGTTTTAAAGTGCTGCAACTGCTTAATGTGCAAAACCAGCAGATAAACTTCTTTTATGCTTCCCCTTGTCCTGTGACGTTTAAAATACCCTGCTCACAGCCCTCCTTACCTTACCTAATTCTGGCGTTATAGCTGAGATGAAACACTTCCATCCTGAGGTGGGTCCTTGGCAGTCTTTAATATGACAAAATGATTTGGGCTTCCTGTCATTCAGCTTAAATCACTTTTCTACCCGTGCATAAAAAAAAACTCCAGCGCAGTCCTTGATGGCCTCACGAAAAACATGTCTGGTCCCAGCCTAACCCTCAGCTGCATGGCACTGCACTGTCATCATAATTGGATGTGATAGATTTTCACTCTGCTTTACTAAAATTTTGTTTGTAATTGAGAAAATGTGCCACTTGCAGTTGAAAATAAATTAGCCTAGAGCAACAGCAGCTTGACTGTTTTTTAAAACTCTGTGTGTGGGCTTTTAAAATACATACACACACATACATATGTACATACATACATGCATATATAAAAATAAAAATAATAATTAAAAAAAATACAACAGGTCAAGTGTGTAGTTATGATTAGAAAAACATCCCTTTCATTGTTAAATGGCATCCTGAACTCCATTTTCTCAATGTGTGTTGTGCATTTTCCCCCTCAGAGAGGGTGAAAACATAAAAGCAGTACAGCAGACTGTAGCGTGGGGGAGGATTTCTTTCCTTCCTCACACTTTCTACTTTTGTCAAGCCACCTGAGAAGTTGATATGAGAAGGGCATTTTAGAATAAAGACATTACTCTGCCAGCAAATACAAATGAAATAAAATTGGCCTAAGGCTTTGATGCCAGAACCTGAATGGAGAGCTGAGACTTTGCAATGCGCTAGTTTAATACACCAGAGAAATAGAACTAGAATAATTTGTAGTACGGGATGATGGAAGAAGAAAATATAACAAACCCAGAGATTAAAATAGAGTTTCCAGCCTGTGTATATTTGCATTTTGCACTCAAGTTGACCCATAAACATTGCAAGAGAAGCACTTTTCTCTTCTTTTGGAACAAAGCTGTTTGATGTGTGGAGATAGCATGTCAGGATCTCAACCTTGACACCCCAGAGGGAAGAATCTGAAGGTCTCACAGTTTTGGATGAAGTTTTCTTCATGGATATATTCTGACTCTAGAAGTAGCCACTGCCAGCCACAGTATGCCATTGCTTTGGTCACTGAGCAGACAAATGGGCTTTGTAATCAAAGAGAAGGAATCCTTGAGAGAAGGAAGGCACTTATAGGGCACCTTGTGCCTGTGATTGATGCTCCTTTTCCCTGTACATGTGTACACATCTCTACCTCTCTCATGACCCAGTTACTTTCCTTAGTGTAAAAACTCTAAAGTTAAGGATTTTTTGGGGTTTTGTGCTTGTACAGCATTTATAACCAGAAGTGATCCTATGTGTTGCCGCAATGCAAAGAGAAAAAAAAAAAAGAAAAAAAAAAAGAAAAAAAAAAAAAGAAAAACCAAAAGTAGCCACGGGCTTAAAGACTGAATTGTTTCACATTAACATAGAGGTCTGTTAATTTTCATATCCTCCAGAAGACCTCGTTTATTGGTCTCTAATGTTTCTCAGGTTTGTATGACCCAAATATGAATTGTTTGATTTTTTTTTTTTTTTTGCAATAAGCATTTTGGCAAGTATTGAATTCATTTTTTGGTATTAAGTCAGCTGTAGAGAAAAATAAATAAATTGCTGAAGTATCAGAGCCAATTACGGGCACTGGTTCATGTGCTGGATTTTGCATTTCTCTTTTAGATATTTAAATGATTTCAATGCACAGGCCCAGTCATTCCAAGTCTTTGGATGCATTTAAAGCAATTGAAAATCCCTTTTCAACACAAAAGTCAAATAATCTTATAGCCCCTTTTAACAAATACTGGTGGTTACCTTAAGAATGTGTCAGGATGTAAGTTCTGACACAAAATTTGACTTGCTTTTAAAGGAGCATTTAAGTTACACAGGAAAAGTGACATAAAGTACAAGTATATAACAACAATTACTCTTTTTTTTAAAAAAAACCACAAACCATGGTTCAAAGACGACGTTATCCTCATTTCCTGGTATAAGTCACTTCACTTTCTTAAGATATAGAGCTCGATTGAAACAGAGAGTGATTTGCAGCAAATAAATGTAAGTCACACGGAATTATACAGGTTTTTCCTAAAGGGAGACTTTGCTATCATACAAACTACCCTTAGGAAGGAAACTAACAATTCAAATAAACCAGTCATTAATTTACATCTAACTCATAAGTCTGAATCCTCCAAGCCATTAATTTTGGGTGGCAAGAGCAAGAGTACTGCTCTTGTCTGATTCTGTCTGTAGAGTAAGAAGATAGTGCCAATATCTCTTTCATCAGGAATTTATGTACATTAGAAAGGCAATAACTTTTTCACAAGTATACCAACTATCACAAGTAAACAGCTTCTTCAAGCCTGATGGCAAAACCTCCAGCATGCCAAAGCAGCAGTGCACTTGTTTATTATCATATAGAGTTTAACCTGTTTTTATACTGTCTGATTTCCTGCTTTTCACACAGATATAAAAAATCTAGGCTAGGGTGTAAAGGAAGGCAAAGCTTGTCAGCAAGAGCTGGCCAGCTGGTGATGGAGGTTATTAACTGAGGACAAAGCAGACATTTACAACAGTGGCACAGAAAAGGGAGAATTAAACAGAGATCTTCAGTAATGTTTTTCTCCTTCAGAAATATCACTTTTTCTACAGCCATTCAAACACTTGGGGAAAAGAAAGAAAGTAATATGAGTGTTTAGGCTTCCCCTAGGCATTTTCCATGCTCTAGATATCCCGACTGTAGCAGAGTAGCCTAGCTCGTCACTGAACAACGTCTCGAATATGCCCTTCCCCTCACTGGCTGGAGGGACTAATTTATGAAGAGAGATTAAAAGAATTAAATATAGATAGCTTTGCTAAGTGAGGACTACAGTGGGACAAAAGAATAGCTTACAAATACATGGAGAGGGTTAATTCCTGAGGGAGGTGAATTATTTAGGACAATAGGAGTGGGTTTAACTAAGAGTAATGGGATGAAATTAATAATAAGAAAAATTAGGCTGAATATATAAAAAAATCCTTCTTGACAGCTAGATCAATTTGGTCATGGATGACTGTCCCTTGGGAAGCGATGAAAGACCCATCGTTTGGTTCATTTAGAGGCAGGCTTTGACAAAACAGCATTTAATGCACTATGGAAAACCACTTGCAGGGAAGTACATGAGAGGAGTTGATAGGTGTTGTTGGTCTCCCCAGTCTTTCTGTAAAAAATTTCATCAAACCAACCCTCCAGCTCAGCATACCAGCTTTGTCATCCCCACACTTGGACCACATGGCTCCACATGGGTGCATGAGAGACACAGCACCCCCATCTCCCTGCCCAGGTGGAGCCTGGTAAATCCTGCAAGCTCTTCTCTTGACACGCGTTCGTTTGGCAGGTCAAGATGCAAACAGTGGCCACCTCCATCTCAGGGTTCCTTCTGTACTCTCAAATGCCAAATTATCCTTTCTCTCCTGTTTATTCTACACCACCCCATGGAGGTGCTGTGGCAATTTCTTCATTTTTAAGATCCTCCAGCACAGAGGGCTTCATGTTGGGAGCCGCCCGAAACTGCTTGTGTTTGAAACACCTCCCTCTCTTTCCAATGTGTTCCAGGAAGATAATGCTTGTAGCCACCATCAGTGAGAGCAGTAAACACTGCAGCATAAGAATTATGTTACCTTTGAGTTTTGATAGCTATAAAAAGATGGTGATAGCCTCATCTTACATCTAGGAGGAGGAAATTGGTCTCTGTAGCTACCTGCAAGATTGTCTGCCCTGTCCAGTACTTGGGCATAAGAAGGAGATGCAGTACAATAAAGTTTTAAAATAAGTTTATTTTATTTAAAACTACATTAAATAGAGACTTGGAGTCCATAACTTTTAAAGAAGTGGTGCAGAGAAGTAAATTCTACGTGGCTTTGCTCTTCATTCAGGCCCTCAAACCAGGAATAACATGTTATGATAGAAGGATGTGGCTTTCCAGATGCATCTGACTTCCATCATAATAAGCTTCAATAATAATAAGGAGCTCCATTTTGATACCTTAAAATCCTTAAACCTTCTTAGTTGAGACACAGAATGTTTCCATATTATGTGGAATGTTTCCATATTATTTCCTACAAATCTCTCTCATCCAAAGTCTCTCTATGACCCTGTCAACTCCTGATGACTGTGCCACCACCCCGAGGGATAAATACCCCAGGGAAAGGCAGCTTTGAGAAGGAGCGGTCTCACACAAAATGAATTCAGAAACTCTAGTTTGTCATTTTGCCCTTCTTTTGCTGGGAAAAAATACCCACCATCAACAAAAAAAACCCACGCTAGTGATTTCTTTTGACTTAAACTGGGCATTCAAAAAGCTGTTTTTATTAATGAATCATATTAAGCCATCAGTGAAAGGCTCCCTGACTCTGTTTAAATAACAGGCTATGATTCCTCCCTCCCGCACCCCCCTTCCCTTTGGCTCCACTGCTATTAATTGAGGAGTTTCTTTGTTTCTTTTCTAATGAAGCTAACAGAACACATCTGTCAGGTGCTTGTATTCTTCACCCGTCTATAGTATGTAATAGCCCAGCTGGAGGCTATAATGCTACACAATACCCCTGGCCGTTACAGCAACTATTTATTCCTGGGCTTTTCCTCAGATAGGGATTTGAAAAAAGTCTGAAATTTGGGCCTAATTGCTATTTACACAGCGATAGACACCTGTTCTAGCTGAGACACTGGCTCATGAATCCCACACCTGAGACCTTAGGGAAAGGGAAGGGGAAAATTTCAAGCAGCTGCCAGTCCAGTTCAGAAACAGAGAGGTTTTCTACGAGATATGTACATACAGTACATAAATCCGTGCCTGCGTATTGCCATAGCTACTGTTTCACGGCCAAATGTTCATTTAAAGGCTTAACATATGCTGGTTGTGTGGACACATGTACACAACCAAGAGGAAAGAGTTTTCTGCCTTTGCTTCTACGTTTTTATTGGACTCTCCCAAATTCTTGGTGCCAGGATTTATTTCTCCAAAGATCTGTGGCTGTGAGTTGCTGCCAGCCACTGAACTTCCACTCTTGCCTCATGTTGTGCAGCACAATCGCTGCATTTTCCCCTTGTTTATGCAAAGGATCCTGCTCTTCTTCTTTGTTTCTGTTCTGTTCTTGCCCCTGCACTCCTCAGGAGCAGTAGTCCATGGTGGAGACTTTGTTCTCATAAGGCTGCTAACAGTGAAGGGGCAGTGTAAAGCCACACATGAATCCAAGTGACCAGCCTCTCCAATGCAGTTAAGAGTGAAAATTTATTAAAATGCAACTAGATCACAAAACTCCCCGTTTATTACCTCAGATGTGTGTGAAAGGCACAGAGCTGAAAAAAAGGGCTTCTTTCCTTTTCTCTCCTCTCCTGGTCACTGTTATTCCTCCCCCACTATATATTTCTGTCATTCTTCCCCCACTTTATATTTCTGTTCCATGCCAAACAGCCCCGTTCATTAGGTGTGGGACAGAAATAAAATGTTATTGCCCTGCTGCCTTATCAGATGACCATGTCCTCTGCTGCTGCCAGGGAGAGGAGCTGGGGTGCCTGCTTTTTACAGAACTTTTCCGTCCAGTCAGGGGGCCCTCTGAGGTTTTCAGTCAAGACCTCTCTTTTTTGAAAAAACGTTTAATTCAGCCTGTTTCTTCAATCCAGCAGTGCCCTGTCATCCCAAGCCCACCTTCATAACACTTTTGTTTGGGGGGGAGGGGAGAGGCAGGAGAAGGGGTTGAATAATTAACTGGAAAAATTGGTTCCTATGTCATGCAAAGACTTCTGAGAGCTGCTGAACATCAAATGCAAGAAGGGAAGGTGAAGAATAGGAAGGTTAATAAACAGATTTAAAAAAAAAAAGTGAGAAAAGCTCGCACGATGGATGAAAAAAGAGAACTGAGCCAAGTGGAATATTCTAGAGGCTTTCAAAAACATGTATATCAGAAACAGAAAGATGAGTCAAGCAGCCAGCACTGCTTTTAAGACGGGGTGGGGCACCCAGATTGGTGAGAGATGAAGGGGATACTGCTAATAATAATTTTTTGCTGCAGGGCTCACAAAAGCAGTTGAGTAGCGGAGGACAAAAACAGAAATTCATTTCCCAGAGGAAAAAGAAAGAAGTAGTGAGTGATCCCAGGGTCATTCCGGGACAGGTGATAATGAAATTAGAGTTAATGAAGATGAAGAAGACACCAAAGCCAGATGAGCCTCCATCCCAAGATTATGAAGCTGATGCTGATAATAAATGCTCCCTGCAAGTGAAGAGGAACCTTAGAGGTAGATGGAAACCATGTCTGCATCTGATTTAACAGGAGCTCTGGCATAATAATAGACATTAACCTTTTTCTTCTAAAGACTGAAGTTTTAGTAGCTGTGAATGCCTAGGAGCACAGATTCACCCTGATAATGTTGTTAATGCACCTTCTCTGTCTGTGGAATAGACTCCAGATTAAAGGGTAATACAGGATGGATCAGATATAATTTCCTTGCTATTTGGCCCTCTATGGCACTGGGACAACTTTCTGATGAAACCAAATCCTTGATCTAGAAATGAAACTATATATACATATATGTGTAGGTATTTACATTCCTCACTGATGAAGCTGCACATAATTGTGAATATAAACCAGAGGAAACAAGATGAAAGGAAACAAAAATATCTCTTTCAGAGACATTAAAGTGATGAGGAGACTATAAAGTGACAAGAAGGCAGCTCTGATTCACCACTGGCTTGTGCCAGGGTGATTTAGGGGGATTTTGTCTCCAGCTGTAGACTGACCAGTAGGTAAGGACGCAGTGAGTGAGTCTTCACTGTGGCGGCACTGATTTTGACTGCCTGGTACAATTTTTTATTTAACAAAGGGGCAGCTTTAGGTGTGTGCTCTCTGTTCTGCTGCTTGTGTAGGCCCTCAGAAACATGGTTTCTATGTGGTTACTTAACATCCACAAAGAGAAGACCTTGGGTGTGTGATCCTTGCTACGCAACACTCCTGCTGATTCACATCCCATGTCTAGCAGAGCACACAGCTTTTCATCATTTTTAAGTACCATGACAGGATGTTAGTACCCTACCAGTCTCATCCATGTTTAACCAGCGTGAAGTTTTTACTGCTTTTGTTCTGGACTTGTGGTTTTTTCCTCAGTACCAGACTCGTTCACTCCTTCTCTCTGTTTATGCCTATATATACTTCATTTCACTTGGTTTCATATATGAACTCTTTCTTAAATTTTTATTCTTAGCACCATTGTATGTGCTGCAGATCAAATAATCTTCCTTTCCTTTTCTGTTGCTACAGATGTCTTCACCTGAGCTACAATAAGCTGGTCATCAATAACTTGAAACACTTTTCTATTGTGTAAGTTTTGTAGGAGAGTGTTTTGATTTTTTTTTCCATTTTTCTTTTTTTGTAATCAAGTAAAATGCTTTTCAGTTGGGAATGAAAACATTATGCTTTTGAGTAGATGGTAGTTATCTTCTCATAAACCAGTTTTTTGTACAATGCTGTCTCAAAATATTTTTATTGTCTAGGTAAATAATGCCCAGTGGTCTTCTCTCACTGATTCTGGGTGTTACTTCTGAGTGATTTCTCTCAGGTTTGTTGGCCACAATGTTCTTCACTAAAGATATGGCTATACTGTTGGTTGGACAAACCCCCACTGAATATTGCACTACTACAGCTCTGTGTGGTTGATATCTTCCTTGTTGTGGAACTTAAATTTACAGCTGTGATAGGTTTTTCCCCAATCATTAGTTGCACATCTGAGTTTAGCAGTCTCTGATGTTCACTTTTCTTTCCTCTGTAACCAAAATGACTATATCAGGAAAACATAGCTGTCAGGATGCCATTTCTGGCTCTCTTAAATTTGTCTTATGCAAAGCTCAGGGTGAATAGCACTGTCCTCAGTAAATGTAAAGAACTTTTTAGGCAAGCAATGGATGTTTGCACTCTGTGTGATGCCATCATTGCTTTGGTTTGGCTCATTATTAATGGGTTGAAGTTCTAGATATAAGGAAAAGAAATTAAGGCATTTTAAAAGTTAATTGTTTATGAAAGCTCTTAGTTTCTATTTGTCAGCAGTCAGAATAATCAGCAGCTCTGGCTGGCTCTCAGATATTTGTCTAAATTTGGTTAAATCTGAATCGCAGGTTATTTTCTACCTTTCCACCCTATTCTTTTTAATGACAAACTGTAAAAGAATGACTTCTGAGGTTGGTCATTCTGAGGTTTGAAAGTTAAGATAAATGCTTTGGAGACTTAATCATGATTTAAAACTCAGCCAATTCTGATTGTTATTGCGATATTATGTTGCTACTTTAGTTGAAAAACACTTAACCTTTGAGAAATCCCGCTTATTTTCAGCAGCACTACACCCAAGATCGAGAACAGTTAGTTTTGGAGAGGGAGAATTTAATACTGTATTTGATCTTCCACTGTGAAATATTCTCTAGACCAACACTTATGCCTGTTACAATCTGAAATACGGACTATACATACACATCCAATAGCATAAATATGTGTGCCTAAACCAAAGGCATATATTTCTAGGAACCATGTCTCCTGAAATCCGTGAGACTCTTCCCAGATAAAGGCATTGCACATTTTAAACCTAGATCTAGAAATCAAATGAAAATAGTTGGGTAGAGGGTGATGGGGTCTTCTTTGGGCTATGAACTCTTTGGAACCAGGGTCTCACCACACTCCATGTTTGCACACTGCCTTGCACAATAGGATTTTTTTCCTGGCTGACTCTTAGACACAGCAGCAGTGAAAATGATTAACATTGACAACACATTTTGGTGGGGCTCTTGGGGTCAGTCCTTCCCACATGTGAAAATCTGGCCACACAGACCATCTCCTTCTCACCAGGAACTGCAAAACCTTCTTGTAGCCAAGACAGTAATTTCTTATAGACAAAATTAATGTGAGAGTATTTATTTAGTGTACTTTAAGCTGCCTTTTAATCCTAGCAGGTGGAAACAAGAAAGAGGTTTAGCAGTATGTGAACCATCTGTTCTCAGTGGACTACCAAAAGGCTGGAGCAACAGAGCTGAGCTATCAGAGACACTTCCATGTGTTGTCCCACAGCATCCATTTGACCAATTATGTGGAATAATTGTGTAATCCAGATGTGATCCAGCTACATCTGAGTTCTAAGGGCAAGAAACTTGCCTATACATGACACAGATATTACACAGTGGCTTGGCACAGTCCAGCAGTTTATTTTACACCCAATGTTTAACCTCTTTTCCCCCCAAGGTACAAATGTCAATATTGGATTTTCTCTGGTTGAATGAATGTGTCACAGAGCAGATTAACCACTGGCAGTGAAAAAGGAAAAGGACTTCCACTTGCCAAAACTAAATTTCTCACAAATGGATCAAAACAGTCTGAGGTACAGAAAAGAAGCAAGACAGGAAATCTTGCCAAATTTAGTCATGATGGTTCATTAAACTGAGCTTAAGACCTCGGTGTATCTACTTTATCTAGAAGCTCCTGCTTTCGGCTGGCAGGATGTAGAGGCTCGTGTGTACCCACATGTCTGTGTGTGCAAGTATGTATACACGGGGGGGGTGAGGTGGCAGGACAGTAGCTAATCGGACAGATGAAGCTAACACTCATCAGAGCAGAGTTCCTCAAGAGCCCACTACTCTCTTGGCTATCTCCATTTTCACAGCATAGACTGAATTTCCCCTCTCACTCTCTGGGTAATGTTGCTGTTCCATCACTTCATGTTGTGCTTTGCTAATTGTAGAGCAGTGTTCAAAGAATGTGGGCTGGGGAAGGACCTGGTCCTTGTGAGCCAGGCTGGGTGGAACATTTGCTGCTGAGGGAGCAGAGGCTGCCTCTCCATGCTGGGTAAAGCTGCTGACACTCTTGGATGTCTGAGTGCTTGAAAAAATATGTCTCTTTCCCCTCTCCTTAAACCTGGATGGTATCTGTTATTCCAGCATAAAGAATTTCTCTTTTTGTTTATGTGATGACATAGGTTGTGTGGTGTAGTCAACATGTTGGAAAGAAGTGATGCCATCCAGATGGACAGGCTTGAGAGATGTGTGAAATTCATGATATTCAAATCCAAATTGAAGGTCCTACACCTGGACTGGGGAAATCCCAAGCACTAATACAGGTTGAGGGATGAGTGGATTGAGAGCAGCCCTGTAGAGATGGACTTGGGGGTGTTTGTGGATGAAAAGCTGGACATGAACTAGCAATAAGCACTTGCAGCCCAGAAAGCTAACTTCATTCTGTGTGGCCAGCGAGATGAGGGAGAGGATTCCCTCCCTCTACTCTGCTCTCAAGACCCCAATCTGGGGTCTCAAGCATAAGAGGAACATGGACCTGCTGGAGCCAGGCTGGAAGAGGGCCACAACAATGATCAGAAGAGGTCTGGAGGACCTCCCACTAAGGCAGATTGAGAGAGCTGGGTCTGTCCTACCTGGAGAAGAGAAGGCTCCTGGAAGACCTTACAGCACCTTCCAGTACCTGAAGGGCCTGCAGAAGAGGGAGAGAGTAGCTTTTCACAAGGGCATGCAGTGACAAGACAAGGGGAAATGGCTTCAAATGGACAGAGAGTGGGTTTAGATTGGATATTAGGGAAAAATTCTTTATCATGATGGCTGCAACGCACTAGAACAGGTTGCCCAAAGTTGTGGATGCCCCATCCCTGGAAGTGTTCAAGGCTAAACTGGATGAAGCTTTGAACAACCAGGTCTAGTGGGTGGCACCCCTGCCCATGGCAAAGAGGTTGAAACTAGATGGTCTTCCAACCCAAACCATTTCTTGTATCTGTGGCTGGTTGTTTGAGTTAGCTGAGCTCACCTTGGATTCAATTCTTGCTGGAAAACTTAATTGACCTCGTTATTTATTATTCTTTCAATTTTTCTGCTCTCTGCAAAGCTCAGTGGCAATAACTTTATATGTTCTTCTGGTTCACTGATCCTTTTTTTCCCTTGGTATAATTTCAGAGGCCTTTATCAGTTTTCCACTTCTGTGGTTTTTAAGTTTTACATGTTTATTGCCTTGTTAATTATCATAAAAGGGTAGGAGAGGAAAGAAAGGGAAGAAAAATAGGATACATGCTTCTGTTATTATTATATAATGGAAGCAGTAATGTCCCAATTGTTCACTACCAAGTACTAGCATCCACAACAGTGAATTGCAATGCAATGTGTTGTTGAAGTGTGGAGACTGCAAGGATCAAATCACCAATCTGTTTTCTGTTTCCTTTGACTTTACATGACTGTTCACTGGGAGATAATTGCAAACACAGGTATCCAGTAGGCTATGGAAAAGGGTAAACCAAAGAGCTTGTGAGTCTGTTTTTTCTGGGCTGCTGGAGTACACATGTAAGGTCAGAAGTGGTGTTGCTGGGTGTCAGAAAACATTAAAACTTAATATATGTGTTAAAATTAGCAGTTCTATAATTCAAACTAGAAGAGTTTTTAAAGTGGCAAGCCTCTCTTATTTCTGAAAAGCGAGGGACCTTCAGTAAAGTGGGAGAACGACAGTATGGAAAGAGAATCCATACTCCATCCAGGCAATTGAAATTACTTTTAACTTGAAGAAGATTCTGGACCAATAACATCAGGGTTGTTACTGGCATCAATATATAGTTAAATGAGTATGCAAACCATGTAAACCATGCAAACCATGGCCAATTTTTCTGTTTTTTGAAGACAAACTTACTACCTTTCAGTGGCAAGATTTCAATGCTATGGCTAAAAGTACCTGTAATGTCATGGTGAGCAACTATAAAGTGCTTGACTTCATGCTGGATCCAATTTGTTTGGTTCAAGACTGCACAGAAGCCCAAGGTGGTTCATCTAGACGGGCAGTGGAGCAGAACATGTGGAACTTACACCAAATCTTCCTGCATCCAGACTATGTCTTAGGCAAAATTGTCTTAACTGAAAAAAAATATTGATCAAAAAATCAGTTGGGTAAGAATGAAATTGATCAGCTTTTTCTTTTTAAATAACCTAAAAGCAACTGTGTCACTACTCTGAGTTAGGTGGAATGAAATATTAGTATACATAGTAGTTTGTACATTTTTATGACAGAGTCAAACAGCCTGATAGATCCAAAAATTTGGTGGAGAACAGGTGTCTAGTTGATCCTAAAATGGTCTAGGAAGGATATCCCTGCCACTGAAGGCACAGAAGATAGTTAACAGCAGCAGTCTGATCCAGGTAGTCTGCAGCTAGGTCAAAAGTTATGAGCAGCCTTGAACTCTTCCTTTGGATACTGAGAAGTACAGGGGGAAATGTTGGAGCAATGCCCTTTCCATTTAGGTTGGTTTTTTTCAGTTCCATATCTATGTCAGGCTGACAGCAAGCAGACAGCTGTGTCACTAACAGATTTTCTGGATAGTGTCTGTTCCTCAGGAGTGCTGATTGATGAGGTTTTACCAAAGTACTGAATATAGCATAAGCAGGAAATACCACTCTGAAAAGGTAGAAGTACTGTATTTGTTAGGGAATGCAAATGAAACTGTCAAAATAAAGAAGAGGAAGATATGGCCAATAGTTAGGATCTGCTCCAGGGAAGTCATCTCATGCAAGACAAGAGGAAACTCAAAGCAAGAAACTCTGGAATAAACCAAGAAGCCCAACCCTGGAAGAGCAGCCAAGTTGACTGCCTCCTCTGGATGTGTCTAGTCCAAACAGCTGGTGTGATATTGCAGGATGTGACAGGTTTTCAGGTCCCCACACCTTGAGGAAGAACTTGATCAAAGGGCACTGTATCCCTGTGCAGACTCAAGCACTTGATTTCCTCTTCCCAGGGGTGCAGGAGGAGAGGATCTGTGTTTGAGTAGGGTGAAATGAGATCCAGCCCTCTCTGGTCCTGTCTAAATTAGCTGAAGTTTGATCTTGAGATATAGAAAGACATTTAGTTCTTGTGTGGCTGCTTGCAGGTTTGCAATCGAATATTTGACCCTGAATGAACAATACATGAGGGAGCTTTTCTACCTCCAGTTTTTATCCATCGTGTTGCTTTGCAATAAATGTGCCTGGTGTAATCTATTGCTGAAACTGAGGTATGGTTTGTAGGCAGCTCTCGTGCCTGTCACCCAGCATGAAATGTACAGGTCTCAAAATTGGGGATGTGCTCTCTGCCAGCCTGCCTGCCAAGCCAAAATAGAGCCAGGGAGCTGCTCATTGCAGATGTCTTTGACCTCCTCCATGGTTCTTGCACAAAGGGTCTGGTCCAGGTCCTACAAGCTCTGAGCACTGTTCCTTGGAAGAGTTGCAATGCTCAGGGGTTTGCTGTGCTTGGTCTGCAAGGAGAGTCCTTCTCTCTCCCAGTGCCATCAGCACTGCTTTTCCATCAGCACGCCATTTGCATGCAAAAAAATTTATACTGATAACTTAAAAAGTCAACATCAATGACTGGAGTCAGAGCAATAAAAGTGAAGTGCATGGCTGCTGCCAGGCTTCTTTCTTGCTCCTTGGTGTTCTGGCTCCAGCATTCAACCCATAGATTTAAATATAAAACAGATCATTAACGGCTGGCTCAACATCTGCTAATATTATTTTCCTTGCATTGTCTGTGCGTCTTTGTTTATCTCAGTGTGCTACTTTGTTTTTCCCCTCTTATAATAAGGATCATTCCTTTATTTTAAAGCGCCGCATCAATTTTCAATTGCTTGGGCTCTTGGAGCCTCCCACGCTTTGCCCACATGCTTGCACCGCACGAAGAGGTGGAGAAACAAAGCGAATGCGAAGCGTGGGATGATTGTTGCTTCAAAAAACAGTAATTAAGAATCTGTTAGAAAAATAACAACTGAGTTTAATAAGAGCTTAACTTAGCTGCGTGAGCTGGACAGAGAGGGACTCCTGGGCTGTCTCACAGAAACCAAGCAGCTCGACTCCTCGGGAGTCTTTCAAGTGACATTGAAGTGGATTCATGGAACTCCAGTAAGTGGCATTGTTCTTGTTTCTGTGGGAGAGATTACTTGCCTTTTTCTTTAAAAAGAAATTATAATAACCAGCACTGTGACAAAAAGTCAAATAAAAAAGTGAAAACTTTAGTATAAAATATACCCTTATACTAAGATTGCTGATTTATATCCGCAAAGTCTTGGCCAAATCTCAGTTAAGTCCCAAAGCCTCTTGTTATTATCCATATCTCTCTACCTCCCTACCATGGTGCAGATGATGCAATATGCAAAATCACCAGCTGTTCACATATTCATAAAGTACTTAAGCTGAGTGAATTGAGGATGGAGTGTACTTTTTTACCTCGAAATTCATCTATATTTCTTTTGCCCCCGCTCTCTCAACTTCATACCTCTTAAAGTTCATAACATTTATCCTGATGAAAAAGAGCTAAAGAGAGAAATTAGATCTGTAAGTATCTACTGAACATAACTTTCAGGGACGCAGATGGACCTATAATATGCTATTGTATGACTGCTGCTGTCTTCTGCATGGAGCTGTTCAAGAGGATCTCACTCCTTACTTGCCCAATACGAGTAAAGAAGTCTTTCAAATGGTCTTTCCATTTTTTTTTCCCTCATAGGCATAACTAAAAAGCCCCTTTCCTCTTCCTAGACATCCATAGGTCTTTACTACCTCAAGAGATCTCTCACTGCATGAGAGGGTTTCTGATTGTCCAGGGAAATCCTCAATCCTGAAAGAAAATGGAATCTGTACCACTTTTAAGATGCTTTTAGTTCAGTAAATCCAAGCTCAGTACTTTATTGCTGGTCCCAGGCCCAGGAAGCACTGCAGCTCCCTTTGTGCCCCTCACCTGGGCCTGAGACAGCAGTCTTGAGCTGCTGGCATGCTTACTCCCACTCTCTTGGAGACAAATGCCAAAAGATCACTGTAAAGCATGGCCAAATTCCCCTTTTGTACCATCTGTGTCTTCAAATGTCTCCTGTGCCTGTTTTAATCTTCACTGCTTGCTGGGATTTTGCTGTGACTGGTAGCAATTACTGTACATCTGCCTTAGGAGAAGTCTCCCACCAGTGTAATAAAGACATGGACTGTTTAGTGTCACCCAGAGAACTCTGGACAGTCCTTCTCTATAGCAACACATTGCCATTGTTCTTTTAGTGCCCTTAAATTTGTGAGAGGTGACAGTAGTACATTAATGGTGACTACATAAGTAAGAAATGAAACTGCTCTGCCTTGGCATGACTAGTTCCTTTCTGCTACCTCTGTCACGCAAATTTTTATTTGGGAATATCACATTTCCAAGAGGTTTGATCAATAAAATGTTGCCACAAGTGTTATGATGGCTGGTAGCAAGTTTAAGGCAGAGAGAAGTGCAAGTTATATTATCCAGTGTCTCAGGATGGCTGGGCTGGAGGAGAAATGGATTACTTGCAAAATCCATCACTAGAGTGACAAAATTTGGAGTTATTTTTGGTGTTCACCCACACTTTGATTTAAGGAAGTCTTGCAAGACCCTCCTTGCTGGTAACTTAAATATTGCCTAGTTACAGTGAAATCTTAGGACAGATAGTAGCTGCAGTAGTTCAGTAATGATAGTTCAGTAGTCTGAAAATTTCCTTTGGGTATCTCACACAAAAACACTTCAAAAGCTGAGGCATGTCATTCTCCGTATTAAGCAATAATTTGAAATACTGCAGATCCAGATGCTGACTTCCCACTGGATTCATTGTAAATCACATGAATTTGTACTGTCTAAGACTGGGCAAACAGCTCTCACCCGAGGAAGCAAGTTATGCTCAGACTACATAAACAAACCCACACACCAAGCCCATTTCATGAGGTAAAAGTCCCCTCCTAAATTCAGGTGCAGAGATCAGACTGTTGACTTCCCTACACAGAGACCTAAAAGGCTGTGCTTCATTGTTGAGGAAAGCCAGAATGTCTTCACTACAGTCCTTCAGCCATTATCCATCTGGTTGGTGTTCCATGGTTTGCGTTCATACAAAAAGTGATTTTGGGTCAGGGTTCAGGTTTTTTTACCAGCAACTTACAAAGTGCCTGGCATTAATTTGGAAAATGGATGGAAGTGGAGGATAAAGTTCACCACTCCCATGAATGGAGTGTTGGAGGAGGATCATCATAAATCAGGTGGCTCTCAATCTGTTGTAGCCCATCACTAGCCTAAGCAGACTCCATGAAATAGCCTAAACTAAGGTTTCCCATCTGCTCCAGGCCTGGAAGCTGCTTCACTGCATGACAAAACTGAGGACATGACACCATTTTGCTTCTCTGCTTCTACAGTGATTCTCTCATGTTTTAAATAAACTTTTGACTTCTGTCCAAATGCAGTATCCGGGAGGAAAAGGAAAACTCAGACTGCTTGCACACACACAAAATAGGTGATAAATAGATGCAGTCTGCATGATATTATGTGGTAACTGAGCTTGCATAAATCATAACTTTTCAGTCTTTCATTAAAGTAGTGAGACTGAGTTTTATCATACATTTTTTTAAAGACTAATAGTAATTTAGCTATGATCAGGAATAGACCAAATTTGTTCTGATTCACCACAGTCCAACTTCTTATGTGTCACTTGTTGATATTTTGTCAGAAACCAACCTGGAATACTATCTGAACACCTGAAAGAAGCATCTGCTTCCAAAATACGTGAAAGGCTTCAGCATGCAAATAATTGAGAGCTACTGGACAGAGAGTTTCAAAGGCCCTAATTCTTCCCAATGCTTTGAACTGAGGTTGTATGTCCCAGATTGCTCTCATCTGTGGGTCTTGCTGAGAGAGCTCCCATAAAGCAGGTGCCTGTTGCTCAGGCTCTCACGGCTTTTCATGAAAGAGCCTTTTGTCATTGTAGAAAAGAATTTTTGAGAAAATTATTGATTTATGAGAAGAAAATTTCTTTACTGTAGCTACTATCCATGTAGATGGAGA
Organism: Cettia cetti; assembly: GCA_013401135.1. Lineage (NCBI taxonomy): Eukaryota > Metazoa > Chordata > Aves > Passeriformes > Sylviidae > Cettia > Cettia cetti. The sequence continues at coordinate 22,133 of VZUI01027466.1, forward strand.
AGGTTAAGCAAAAAAACCCCATGGAGGTTTCCTGAAAATCTGAGCCTTTTATATCCACACATTTTTGCAGGGAGGCAGACACTTGCTCTGAGCTCTGACTGTTCTCATACAGAGTTTTTCTCATCTGGGCAGATTCTCTGAGGTTTGGCACTGTACTGGTGTAGCCACATATTTCCTGGCTGACTTGGAGTGTGGTCAAATCAAGCTTGAGTCTGCCTGCAAAACGCTGTGTAGACACAGCTTTTGATGTGTTCCTAAGCCAGATGTAGCACTTTCCAGCATAAGGAATGTGGAATAGCAAGTTTTATGACATCTGGTGGTGCAAATGTTACCCCAGATTGAACACTGATTCCTATCCAAAATAACAGTCTCATTTTGTGAGCTCCACTTATTTGGGGTCTGTATCTCCAATGCTTGAGTGTTTTCCTCACAGTTTGCATTTGCCTATTCAAAATGTATTGTGCCTTGCATGGACATGCGTGAAAACAGTTGATTTTCAGGTGGAAATGAACTGCTCCTAATATCTGGAAATAATGAGAAAAATGAAGAATCGCAGAGAGCTGATATTCTTGTGTTAAATGTCTTGTAAACAAAACAAAGAAGTAACAGCATATGTAATAGGGCTGTTTATTGTCCCCCAGTTATGAAATGTTCTCTTGACTGAGAAACATCTCTGCCAAATGTCTCATGAAGAGCTTTGTTGTGACATAAGTTGAACTCAAGGAAAATCCATATTGTTTCAGGCATTTTGATCTGTCATGGACTGTGTCTGGAGAGTGACTGGACTGTGTTCTCTGTAGTGAAGTACATATGTCAACGCCCACAAGTTAGTGCAGACTGGTGAAGAAGTAAGATAATAAAAAAAAAGTGAAAATTTTTGGGAAAGGAGCTGAGCAGGAAGAATCTGTAGGTGGTATCTCTGGGACTTGTGGGTGCTCAGCAGCTCCAAAAAAACAGACCGCTGGTGGTGGTTCTTAATATGTTGACTTAGTTGCTGAGCTGGAGGCAGAAAAACAGAAGTTCTGGGGGCACCTGGCAGTCTGTGCTTGTTTGTCCTCCTTGAATGTGTGGCAGGAGACATGTAAGCACATGCTAATCATACTGTAAGAGAGCTTGGAGGGCCAAACAGAAGCACGAAGAGATTGCTGAAACCTCCAATGTAATTTTTCTCTTCTCAAACAATTGGGCAACAGTTCATTTACTTTGAGCAGGATGCAGTGTAGTATGGTGTGAACCTGACATGAAAAGCACATGAAGCCAGTCAGGAAGAGTTAGTTTTGCTATATTGTACGTTCCTGGAAAGCTGTGGTCATCCTGATGTAGAAGTGCCACTGCAGACACTGTTGGGATAGGTACCCAGGAAAATCCTGGGAATAGACCAGATGTAGTCTCTTGTACTGAAAGTGCTGTGTCATGTGAGCTCCAATACCTCTCATCTTGCTGATTAAGTGTGAGAGAACAAAGAGTACCCCATCACCCCTCCCAAACTCAACAGCTGCTACTTGGAAGAGTCTTTTTTCCCCCATAATTGGTATTAGATGATGATGATGCCACAGGCTTTGAAATATTGGAAGCCAGCACTGATCACGCTTACAGATAGCTGAACAATGCAGTGCAATGTAAACTAGGCAAACAAATCCATCTGGGTTGCCAGAGAAGGCAGAGAAAAGCTCTAATCTTCTAGAAGCAGCTGTTGGCCAAGCTGACATTGAAAGGCATTATTTTTAAAATGAAAGCTTCTGTGCGGGTGATGAAAGCTGCTGCATTTCTTGCTTTGGACTGGAAGTGCTTGTCGGTAGCCCAGACAGAGATCAAAATTATTGAATGCTGCAGAGCAAAGGTGATAAGCAGGACCCTCTTCAGTAAGTAATGGATTCCTGTCCACTCTGGGACATGATGGGTTTTGCCAGGAATGTCAGCTTACTGGGGCAGGGTGGGAGCAATGCTGAGCCAGGGCAGGACAGCTGATGGTGCACCTGAGCTGGCTGAGAGGCCATGGTATGTATCCTGCCTTGGATGCTCATCAGACTGAATAAGGCAAGAGGCTGGTTTCCCCACCTGATTCCTTCTGGAGAAGTCCCGAATGGAGAAGTGCCATGGGGGAGTTTAGAGACAGACTTATTAGCCCTTTACAAATCCTAGGGTGGACCTTGTCAGGATGGTTAGATGGGCAAAACCCTCCTCAGGTATCTACAGCCTGTGGCAGAGAACAACTAATGTCAGGAGTCTGGGTGTGCCATTCATGTGAACCAAGCTACATCAGTCAAAGCAGATTTATTTCAGCACAAGTGAGTCAAACACAGGGGTTTTGCCAATATAATCTTATAAAGGTAGGGGGAAAAGCTCCCAAAGCCTGAAATTATATATTCATACTGGCAAGTATCTTTAGGAAACTAATCTTAGTGCCTGAAAAAAAATCAGTTTAAAAAAAAGTGAAAAAAAATAGAATAATTTTATTTATGAGGACAGCATAGCTAGCATCAATAAATTGTGGGTTTTCATCCAGGGTGAGAGGATACAGTTCAAATGTGGTGGAGCAAATGAGATCTCCCATTCATACAGTGCTCTCAAGAGGTTGGTGGTAGCTTACCAATGGCAGCAGCAGTGGGTGAAATAGTTGTAATTTGTATTGGTTTTAACAATCTGTGGTGCCTGAGGGATGCTACAAAGATGCATATTTTTCTTTTGTGCACTGTGACTGACAGAGAAATAAAAGCCACCCCTACCAGGATAAGTAGCATCATTATCCATGCTGCAGACAGGGACACTGCACCACAGAGGGGTATTTTCAGAGCTGTGGAGTCACGGCAGGGCTGTCAGGTGTTGGTAGGGGCCAGGATGCAGGGCTCCCTCACAGGGAAGAGACAGGCACTGGAGGATGCTGTGCCATGGTCTGTAGCAAGCAGTTAGCAGGTCCCCTGGTACCTGGCAACCAACAAAAGAGTAATCTTGACTTAAGGCTTCTTGGCTTGAAGGCTGGAAGGAGGAGAATAATATCCAGGGTTAGTACTAAGCCCCCCTCTCTGGAAGCAAGTTTTCCTTTGGGCATTGATATTGGTGGTTGCTTGGCAGAGCAAACATGGGAGCGGAGGAGGAAGCAAAACGTCTCATTATCCTTTTTGCTAGAGAGTTGAAAGAATCTGACAGTGAGACTTGTTTAGCTGCAAAGCCATATAGACCATATTGTCTAAATACATTTTGTTTTCCTGTTAAACTCCATTTATAAGACTGACAAGAAGACTAATAAAATCTACTAAGAACAAGGATGGTAATTTAGCACTCAGAGAGTGAGAGAGGAGCTGTATCTGAGGAATGCCTATGCTGCTCTCATGTCTTCAAGCCATGCCTGAAGCACAGATATTTCTTCTGATGAGCTATGAGCAGGCACAGAAGGGGTTTTTTTTTAATCACTTTTTTTCTTCTGGACAACATCTACTGCCTGTTTTGTGGGGTTTTTCATGTGAAGTTGTTGCCAGGCAGCTTTACAGAGTAAAGTTAAAAGACTCAGTAGGTACCATAGTGTTCTGTGAGACAAAAAACTGAAGCACCCCAGGCTCAAAGGTTACTTTTGGAAGAGGTCTCTCCTCAGTTTGTACTGGTTTGGGTGGCTTCCATCACAGCCTTGTCAGTCAAATTTGAGATGTCTTTTTTTTAAGACTTTGTCCACCAGCAGGCATGCACGGGTCTCATCTGCCTATCATCTGCTTGGCAATGGCCAGTTGATACACTGCACAGTCAGATGCAACTTAAAATAGGGTCAAAGCTTCAACCGAAATGCCAACATCTTTGTTCTTTCATATTTGCTTTGTTCTTTCATTTTTCTGGCAAAATTTTTGAGGAAGAAAACGGGTGCATTTTTAATGAACATTTTAGAAACTAATTCAATATTCTTATTTAAACATGTCAGCGTGACTAGTGAAAAGCAAAGGGGAAAAACACCAAAGAAATGAAAACTCAAATCCAAAATAATTTTGTGGAATGACTCATAATTGAGATTTATACAGTTATATTTTGGTGTCCAAAATTTTTCCTGAGATCAGCCTTTATCTTAATATTTCCTGCCCAGTGCTGCCATGTGAGGTGAGCTTGTGTGTGGTTAAACAGCTGCTGTACTCTGACCAGAGGTGGAAGCATTTCCATGATGGTCTGAAAAGAACTAGTGTACGGCATTTGTACAGCTCTTTGGGGATCTTTCTGGATGAAAGGCGCTATTATACGGGTAAGATCATTATCATTATCATGAAAAACCTTCTCAAGGAAGCAATTCCACCTTCTGCTTCTGACACCTCATTTCTCTGTTGTCTCAGGAGCCTCTTTTGTATCTCCTAGGAGTGTCAGTTCACATCTTAATCTCTTTGTATGTAATCTCATTACAGATAATCCCATTTGCTAGAGATGTCAGTACTTCTCCACCATGTGAGGAAGGATTTCCACACCGCTCATTTTGTAACTGAACCCAGATACATTCACTGTACAAAACACACTGGCTGTAGCTGGAATCTCTGTTAGGTTAGGTTTGTTGTGGGAAGGGAAGGGAAGGGAAGGGAAGGGAAGGGAAGGGAAGGGAAGGGAAGGGAAGGGAAGGGAAGGGAAGGGA
>VZUI01027473.1:0-127867 GCA_013401135.1 Cettia cetti
TCTTTGCCTGAAAGCCCTTAATTGCAAAATTATAGTAATTCGGAGGGAAGGGGGGTTACATTCTCCATTCCAGGGAAAACTCCAGTTTCCCCTGGCAGATACCTGTCTCTAAACCAGGACAATGATATATTCTGATAATTGGAAACTTAAATATATACATTTCAGTTATTTTTTCCCTTTCCCATTGCCTTTGTTGTAACTCTACTTCTGACTGAGAAAGGATTTTTGAAGACAACAGCACTAAAATCCATGCAGCTACTGAAAATGTTCTCCTCTCTCCAGCTGCAAAGCTTGCTGCCTAATGCCAGAGAATTAATAAATCATGTAAAAGGGACGGTTAAGGAACAACTTGACAGCTTAGGAAGAGCTGTCAGCCCCTCTGCCCATGGGTTCCCTATTGATGTCTACTCCAGTGGCGCAGCTCCGGGCTCTCGCCAGATGTGATCAGCCGGATTTCCCACTCGGGGCAGTGGGGACACAGAGAGCCCATTCATCCCTCTGCACCATGCATGGGCAGCTCCCACCCGCGCAGGCAGATCCCCAGGCAGCTCAGAGCCCCATCTGGTAGCCATTCGGATCATGTGAACCCAAATATTATTTGAAACGACTTCTTTCTTCTTTCACTAGGCCCCATTGTTGTGATGAGACATCACGGCTGATGTGAAGCCCAGAACTTGTTTCATGTTACAGCATCAGCAGCAAGCAGTATTGTGAACTTCTTCCAGCCTTCTCAGAAGCTTGAAGGATGCTTGAACGTAGAAGCTGCCAAATTTCATCAAAAGTTCAGATAAATGGACAGATTTAAGTATCTGTAAGATAATGTATTTCAAAAATATCTAGGAAAGGAAATGGATAATTATTAACAACTTTGATTACCAACATTGAACATAGCTGGCAGTGAAAGGCATCTAAATTGTAGTTCTGTCTGGGTGTTTGATGGGTTATATCAGAATGGGAACAGAAGAAATATTTCCATCCCTGGGCAGCAGTGTCTTCCACCTCTCATTTTACAAGTTGGCCCTGTATTATAGATTACAATAAATGGGAGGAACTAAGCAGATTTTCCAGATACTTCTCTGACTGTCACTGCCTGTAAATTATGGTACATTATGTAGTACTTAACCTTACTTACGTAATACCAAGTTCCCTCAAATTTTAATCAATTTGTCAATGAGATTGCTGAAGAAATAGATCTGAAAACAGGAAGAAGTACGATATAATCAGAAGAGAAATGAGTCATATTTGCTGCCCTGAGGTCTAGGCTGACCTGTTGACACCGTACACTCCAAGATCTTAATTAGCTGGTCAATTGTAAAATGCACCTGTTGGTACACGTGGAGTCTTCAACAGTGCACAAAAGAAAGGATTCCATCAGCTTGATTTGGCTATGAAATCAAAGGGTAGGATTTTTAAGTAAGAATTTTAACTAAAGATTAACTAGAATGGCTTGGATTTATAAAACAAGGCTTTTTAAATAGAGGGATAATTATAGCAGTCTTGTGTGAAGTCCGAGAAACAAATGCCTTCTTTAAAAATAAGGTGAAGTGAGGAACAGAAATTAAGGTTTACCAATTCAGAATTTATCTACCTTAGATCTTGCATCTAAACACAGGAAAATCTTCAGCTCTTCAGGTCCACTACAGGTAATAATAGTCTCCTTAAAGACAAGGAAAGTCCCAGTGTACTTTGATAAATGCCAAGAAAAAGATCCTGAAATGTGTAACTTGAAATCAGAGCTGTCACCACCAAGTTTTTCAGGAAAACACCTGACTTCAGTTGATTCCCTGAATGCAAGCTCAACAAGTCTGCTTTTCACTGAGGCAGATCATGAGCTAGAAGTATCCTGTTATCAGATGAAGTTCAATGCAATAGAAAGCCAGTAAAAATGCGCAGGGTTTACATCAGAAATAAAGCAAAAGCTCTTAGGATAGTATTCTAATAAAGCCAACTCCCCATCTCAATTTTGATGTCAAATTTTGTAAATTCAACCTTATCCCAATCCTAGACTGTATATGCTTTCCCATAGTACCTCAGTATATGACACAGTCCTGCATTTTTAAAGACTTAAAAGGCAGGATTAAGAACTGGTTGGGTCTTAGACCTTTAAATATACAAGAGTGTTTCGGAGCACTCTACTGAACTGCTGTGAAACTTCAAGCACAACTAAACCCTGTTACACTTCACTACTGCTGGTGCACTTAATAATAAGCCACTGGAATCCTCCACTGTGGTGCCAGGATCACTTGCTCAGGGGTGGTGCCAAAAGGAAAGATCCTACTCTGCCCCAAGGTATGCATTTCCCCAGCCTCCCTCAGGCTTGACATAGGCATTAGAGCAGCCAGGAAACAGGCCAGATGACAAAATGGATGTGGCTTAAAACTGTCTCACTAGAAAAGAAGAATCCAAAAAAAAAAAAAAAAAAAAAAAAAAAGTGAGCTAGAGTAGAATCCTTTCTGTATCATATAATGATCACATGAGCTTTTAAGATGCAGGCTGAAATCATCCTGGCAAAAAAGGACCTGTGAGTTCTCAATAGCCCCTCATCATGAGCCAGCAGTGCCCAGGTGTCCAAGAAGGCCAGTGGCATCCTGGCCTGGATCAGCAATGGTGTGGCCAGCAGGGCCAGGGCAGGGATTGTCCCCCTGCACTGGGCACTGGTGAGGCCACACCTGAGTGCTGTGTCCCGTTCTGGGCCCCTCACTAAAGAAAGTCCCTGAGGTGCTGGGGCGAGCCCAGAGAAGGGCAGTCAAGGTGGGGAGGGTCTGGAGCACAGGTCTGATAAGGAGGGAAGTCACAGAAGTCCTTTTACTGTGTGGAATGTGAATGGATTCTTATTTTGAGAATGTTGTTGCAACATAAATTTGTTTTAAAAGACACTGTAAATAAAAGAATATTATGCAGAGGCCTCTAAAAGCATAATTCGCAGGACAAATGTTTCAATTGAGTTAATGTAAAAAGTAATCTGCAATATTAGGTCATAAATGAAAATGAACGTATAGAGACTGCAGTCTCCAACTATTCCCAACATCAGAATATGAGACACTTCAGCAGAGGGCTATGCAAAGAATAATCTCTCCTCCAAAAAGCTCAAGATAGTGATAGTGGGAATCCTACAAGCCAACAGTGGGAACAGACTCATCAGTATTTGTGTGGGCACGCACCAAGTCTGTCTGTGCTAAGCTTGGCTGAAGCCACTGCTATGAGTCACTCACAAATTTAAACAAAAAGTGTTGTGGAAGATTAAACAGAGACTGAATAAGGAGTTTGCAGTCTTCACCGTGTGTATTTAAGATCCTGTTCATTTTACTACAGATTGACAACAAGAACAAAACAATGGAGCATTTAACAAGTGTTGAAGACAAATGCCTTCAGTGTTTGCCTGATCCTCCCTTCTACTCCTTGCAGCAAACTGAAAGCATCTAAAATAATTTGTTTATAATAGCTGTTTTCTCATCAAAAATTCTCTTCATATTTCACTGCAGCTAGCTGTGTTGGTGTAGTAGAGAACAAAATTTAAGATGTGTTGTTTGGAATTCTTATTGACAATATTTTGAAAATTTAGGTCTCTTGCCATCTTTCTTCCTTACTGAGGAAAGCAGAATGTTAAGAAGGGTTATCTCCAGGTTTGTAGGTGGAAAGACAGTAAGATAGAGCATTTCTGTCAGCTTTATATAAACCAAAGAGGTAGAAAGCAATAGCAAGTCATAGAATAGCTGTGTTATTCTGTTACTTTACCAGTAAGCGCTGTAGTTTCAGAAGGGTGCAGGAAAAAAGGGATTCATTCTTCACCCTTCCTATTCTGGTTTTATAGATCTCTGATGTTCAAGGCCTGGTACTCATTTTTCAGAAACAGAAGCTTTCTAGGTATCTAGAATAGATAAAAAATAAATACAGTTCAATATACTAGAAAAAGGATCCTATCTTCTTTGCCTTTTAGGTGACTGTCTAGTTAAGTTTGTCCTTATCAGCTGCTCCTCTGGAAGTAACAAATGCAGGAGATCGTTCCATTATCTTGTAAATTAAATTACATTCTAGTTAGCTGAGATGTGACACCACCAGCGTACTGCAGCAGATAATTCAATCTGATTTAGTTTTTCTCATCTTTGTGTGCCACTTGTAAAATCCAGATGTATTGCCAAGCTCTTCAAACACATTTCCAGCAGCAACATGAGCTGAACAAGAGCCTCTCATTCCTTGACAGACTCCTCAGGCAGCTGCGTGGGTGGCTTTGGAGTTTCTTTGTGGTCTTTCATGTGGCTGAGTTGCTGATGGGCTGTTTTGTCTGTTTTGCCCTCCTGGGTATCAGTTCCCTTTGATTTTGAGGAATTTACACATCTTTATCCATCTGAGAATATGGTTCTGTGTAAAACTCTTCTAAATTATGCAGAATCTACTTCTTTGTTAGAAAATGTATCTTCTAAATCCACGATTGCATGGATTACATGGATTACAGTGGCATTGCATAAAACCTCAAAATCTGACACTGAACATTTGATTTAAATGATTTATCTGTTTATAACAACAGGCGTCCTTAAAAAGCACAACCTGATTATAGTTTATGAAACATCAACAAACAGGAAATAGAAATTAAATGTTTTCCTGAGAAGTTTCTCAAGCTAGATTTTGTGATGGCTGTATCCAAACAAATCATATGTTTAAGAGGTGATGTTGTGTAGAAACTGAATGGCACTGAATTGTGATTTTAAACAAACTGTCAAAATTTTCAGAGTACTCTTGTTCTTATTTTTTTTCCTGACTGGCTGCAGCTCCTGTCTGTGATCCCAAGAGTTTAGGGGCACTGTTGCTCTCTACCTGGCTGCAAAATAGTACCCTATTACATTCCCTCTAACGTTTGCTATTTCCCTACACATAACAGATAACACAGAGTTAAAGCACGGGGTTAATACGCCAGTAAAGAATTTTTAAAGTAGTTAAGATTAGTCCTGGGCTCCTGAAAATCTTTGCTTTGAACTGCTGAAGTGTGACAAACTGTTAGATGTAAAATCTTGGAGTGTTTCTCACCACTGATAGCCTGTTACCACTTGTTACTGAGCTGGGCACTGGTTTTTTCCCTGAGGGTGGCTGTTTGTCAGGGAAGTTTTAGCACAGCAGGGCTCCTGACACAACAATGTTTACCGTGTAGCAGGAACAAATAAGTGCTCCTGGCATCTGCAGATAAATATGGAGAATGTGAACAGCGATGACAGAAGGAGAATGTATTTATGATAGCTCAGCTAATTAGTATGATTAAATTAGAAACAGATGGGATAAACTGCAGCATACAGTCTAGTATTTTTTCTTGACTCTGAGTTATTTTAGTTCACATGATATTCTGAGTAAAATGGAAGAAGCCTCTAGACTGAACAAAGCACACTGTTGTAGTAAGTAGGATTACATAGTAAATCTTTTTAGCACTACCACCTAGGTTATATTGTTCTAAGTCTTTATGATCTAGGGATACAGAAAGCTCCCTGACAATATAAATGGTAGCAGAGATCATTAGAATATGTTTATTTCTCCCTGATAGACTTGCTCTTTTCCATCAGCAAAACTGTATTTTGGAGCTCTGTTAAAAATATGATCCCATAAAGTGGTTTATATTCCAAACATAAAATTTCAATATACTGTTTTAAAAAGAAAAACTCACAGTAAAATAAAAACCCTACAGAACTGATATTGTAAATGACCACATAACACATCTCTGTCATAATAATGACAGCTGGTTCTGTCCATCCATTAACTGCATAAACTGGAATTTCTTGAAAGGGTTGCAGCAAGAAAGGTGGATTGCAGGTCTGCTTTGATGTGCCAGTGAAGTCAAGGCTTATTTCTCTCCATTTCACATCATGGAAAATTTGTCTTAAGGTGAGTACAGGTGAGAGCTACCTGGAGATAAGTCTGGGGCAATGCTGGCCCATGGGAAGCAGGCAAAGCTGAGGTGACAATTGTGTCTATTTCTGTCACAGATGATACAGAGCTGCCGCCTTTGTTCTCCATGGGAGTAGTTTGACCTTTTGACCAAATCTATCAACCAAATCCATGATAAAACAGTGTTGAGATGAGCATGGTTATTATAATTTGCTGCTTGGTAAGCATAGTCTCTTTTCCTTTCACGGAGCAGTGAGGAGAGCAGGGAGGAAAAATGGGATCCAGAACTCATTTCTCAGTGTGAAAGTGCCTCTCAGTGATAACTAAATCAGTTTGTACTCTGCCCACCTTGTAGAAGGGAAGTGCCTTGAGCCACTCTCTGGGCCTAAAAGAGGTGAGGCATGGATGAGAATAAGACTCATCAGCTGCTACATCAAAAAATGGAAAAGAATTGGTAGAAATTTTATTGTACTGTGGTTCTGTCTGTATTGATGATAATTTCACCATCTACCAGAAAGACTGTTAAGAAAGCACTGCTTTTCAGTAATGGTGCAAGGCAATTGGATTTGGATCTGTCAAATCTTGGATACGTGAGATATTAAACACACCATCTAAGTCTTCATTTTTCAATCTGTTGTGGTGTTTTTTCAGCAGATGTTGTGAATTAGCTATAAAAATATTAAAGGCAGGCAAAAAATCCCTTCTGGTAGTTTTGAGTGTGATATATATATAATATACATATTATATATATCTAAGCAAGCTGTATATTCACTTGCTTACACAGACACTGAAACTGATGTGACTCAGCAAAGATCCTGAAGTAACTTGAAATGATTTTCTGCTGCAATTTGCCCACTTCTTGGCTTACAGCCTCAGCCACACATCTTATTAGCTTCCCAGAAATCTGTGAAGTATAGAGCTTTGATGCTTTCCCTCAGCCACAATGAGACGTGAGTGCTTTAACCATTAGTCTCCTTTAGCACACCAAATAAATACAGTCTGGTGAATTTGAATTAGGAGACTTGTCAATATAGAGTTACAGCACCTTGGCAGTTACATTTTAGAAGTAAAATTACTATGATGCTCATAAAGGAACTTCAAGGAAGCCAAAATTTTGCTCTGTCTTTTAAACTTGTCTATATCACTGGTGAGTTATCAAGCGTTGCTTATTGAACACATAAAATACTGTTTCCAGTTATGGTAAAACATGCACGCTATTTTAATCAATACTGAAAGTCGTTATCGAGAGGATTTTGACTGTATCTGCTGACAGATAAATGTGCATGAATAATGTACACAGATATGCTTTTACTGCTCTGCCAACTTTCTCTTCTGGAAGTGTAGATGCAGCTAATATCAAGTAGCTGTACAGAAAGCAGACTTTTGCTCCTATTGTCCTGAATTGCTTTTATATATAAATCTAATAAGCACAGTTCAAATCATGGTCTTCTACTCAGCAGCTGCATCAGTGTGGCCATATTGTTAAGAAACTGAGTTTTAGCTCTGTGGTAAAATAACACAAATTTATTTCCAGCCTGATACCTGTGGGCACATAAGGTATATGACAGCTGGTAAAGGTATATGACAGCTGGTAATCATCTGCTATGAAAAATCAAATTCCCTTCCCCTCTGTCCTCACAGTGAATTATTGACAGCTTTCTTGATGCTCTAAAGTAGCAAGAGCTACTTTAAAGCAGAAGAGCTGCTAAAGTAGAAGAGCTGCAAGTATTTTAAAAAATGCTTATTCTGGAGGGAAAATAGATTCTGAAAGCAGGGGGTCCGTGAGCATAAAGCTGCTATTTGGAAGCCCTTTGCCTCACCGTCTGTGTGCGTCCCAGCAGTGTGAGGAGAGGCGGGCTCTGTGTGTCAGCAGTTTACCTCATCAGGAACCCAATCCTAGGGGCTATTTATTGGCCTTACTTTCAGAGCAGTGATCAGGACACGAGCCTCAGCACTTTTTATAGTTTTGGGTGGAAGGACAGAGCTGCTGCTGTGCGGGAAGCCCAGTAAGTATCTCTGAAACAATCTCTTATCTCTATAAAGTGTCTCTTGAAGCTTAAGTTTTAAGGAAGTTGAGCCTTTTTCACATAAGCACAAGGTAATTTTTTTTTTTCTCGCATCAGGGGACTGATTATGTTAGAGGAGAGATGTAGCTGGAGTCTTGGAGAGTGCTTTGTGCTTTCATCTTTATAATTGAGGCCTACTGGTTAGGAGAAAGGAGATCATGGCAGTGCTGCTTACTAAATATGCCCCCCTCAAGGATATCAGTCTAATATTTTTTCTTCAAAACTTGCTTTTTGATTTTTTATTTATGACAGACTTTCCAGGTGTCCTTAACAAAACAGACAATTTCCTTGCTTTCCCTTCTTGTGTGATAATTACTGAGACTTGAACATAGCTAGAGATGAAGTTTATTCATGTGCTTGGAGCAGATTATCCTTTGAGAAAATGACAATGTTTGAGCTAACTGGCAAGCATATTATTGTTGCTTGTAACACACCCGGTAAACTAAAAATACCACTGTGGGTTACTTCATTTGGGATGAGAGGACATAGTCTCAAGCTGCACCAGGGGAGATTCAGGTTGGACATCAGGAGGAATTTCTTTACAGAAAGGCTGATTAAACATTAGAATAAACTGCCCAGGCTCATGGTGCAATCACCGTCCCTGGAGCTGTTTAAGAAAAGTGCCATAGCCCGGTTGACATGGTGGTGTTCAAAGGTTGGACTCAATCATCTCAGAGGTCTTTTCCAACCTAATCGATTCTGAAATTCTCTGATTCCTTATTGTAGGCTGCTACTCTGAAAAAAGGCTTTGAAAATACATATTGAAGGAATTCTGTGATAAAAGGAACTATCTTGCGAGTCAGTCTTGGCTACAGGAGGAAACCAAGAGCTTACTTTAGCAAGTGAGACAAAGAACTGGAACTCATAAGAGAAGGAGCACTTGGGTTAAGCCAAAATTCACTGTATATACGAGGCATTCAGAAAAGATGCATCCAAACACTCCTTTTCTTATGACTGATATCAAACAGTCTGTTGTGTACTAAAGGATGTCTACTTAGCCATGAAGGCCTAGCTCAGCATTTACAACACCTAGAAAGCAGGTGGTTGTCCCATCAGGATACCTGTGTTAGGTACCCAGACCCTAACTGGTGTCACTGGGTGGTGTCACTGGAGACCCAGAACCAGAGCTCTGAGCAGGTCACTTTGGTGACAGTGTGAGTGGATATCACCTATATGTGATGGGCAGCATTTGCTCAGCCCCCTGGTTAACACCACTGCTGCTGTGTCAAGTCTTAGAGAGACCACAAGCCTCACACATTTTGGCTAGCAATCCCACCTTTTCCATACAACTACAGTTTACCTATCTCTTTTTTGTTTTTTTGTACTGAGTCTACATCACTTAGAAACTGAATTTTCCATGGAGCTTCTCTATCTTGCAAACATAATGTTTGTTGCACCTGCAACAAATGTTTAGGTATGTCATAGATCTGGGTGTATGTTATTTGTGGTTGTAAAACTTCCTCTGTACTAGAATGTCTTGGGTTGTCTTCCTGTCTGAATAGAGAAATATATCATTCTTCAGCTTATTTGCTCTCTATATGCCATCTACATATGTTATCAATTTTCTTCAAATGGACTGCCTTTTCCAGTGCTTTGCATCTCAAGAAATGCAGGGATAAGTGGAGGCTGATGAGTTACAAAAGATGCAATAACATTTCTTTCTAGCTTCTCTTTCAGTGGCTTCCAGGTCTACCCAGATAATCAATGGATAACAAATCTTGTAAAAATACTGACACTGCTAATCTAATTTTTGAGATTTTCTGCCAGTGCTCAGCCTAAAGTGGCTTGAGGCAGTAGTACAGAGTTCCTTAGGTATGCTTCCCAGTTATCAATCCTTTCTTAATGTTAATTTTTACCTATTTGCTTGAGAATAACAATATACTTACCATAAAAAAAAAATCTGAAATATTTTTTTCAAAATATTGAAAGAGAGAGCTACATTGAGAAGTCTGGAAACAACCAAAAATACAGACTTTTGTTTCATATGGTGCTTATTTTCTTTAAACCAGAATTTTAAAGAATCAGCTAAGAATTTTCTTAAAACGGTGTCTAAGTCCTGTATAGACTGAAATACCACAAAGTGGCTGTAGGAAAGATTTCAGTATAATAGATTATTAGCAATTGCTATTCCTGTGGCTGCATGAAGCTGGAAACAAGTGGCTTTTTAAATTGTTTGGAATCAGAAAGGCCAAGGTCTTCTCCTATCCTGCAAAGCAGCAGTTTCAAAGAATGTTTATCAGTATGAAAAAAAAGCTATTTATGTATATATATGTGTGTGTGTGTGTGTGTGTGTGTGTGTATGCGTTCTGCATGACACAGCTAAATGACTTGACAGCTATTTCTGTCTCTAGATATGTGCTTCTGATACCACTGCTCACTTTCAAGAATTGCTTAAATAAGGTTTGGATTATTCTGCACTTTATTCAGCTCAAGTGAGGGGTAAGCTGCAGACAGGATTTGCATCCATGAAGATTGTAGGGTTTCTCTCCCTTTTAAACAAATTCCCTCGCTATTAATGATGCCAATTCAGAAAAGAATATGAATTTTGGGTATAAACATAAGTATTTTAAATCTAATGTCTCTAGCTCTAGTAGATCTCAGGTTTTCAAAATTATTTGCTCAATAGGAGACAGCTACATTGGGATTAATATGCTTTCACTCTGAGCCTTTCTAAGCAGTTAATCCAGTTTTTTCTAAGCAAAATCCACTTTCACACTCCTGGTAGCTACTTTTTTTTTCTTTTTTTCTTTTTTTTTCTTGTTTGTAAGAGCTTTTTGAGGTTATTTTTTAATTCATTTGTGCATCTAAAAATATTGGAATGTCTGGTTTGCTATCACAGATTTAACCTTAAGGCTGAGGTTTGGTTATGTGCCAAAGGTAATGGAAACAATATAACAATTCTAGAGTTTTAAAGTCCAAGCTTAGCACCTTTGAAAACATTCCCAAATACAGAGGAGTTGATTCCTAGCTGTGGTGTTGCCATCTGCTACTACATTTTCTCTTCATTTCATTTCTTCACACAACCAGTGAATGCAAATATTTGTGAAAGGGATGAAACTTATTTGATAGTAATAGAAATTCTGGTATAAATATATCTGTGGCCTCTGAGAAGAAAAAAATATATATAGTACAACATGAGCATATAGATTCTTTATGACAGGCATTTTTCTGGTTTTTTTTTCCCCTTCAATCCTTAGCTTAATCATGTGGCTTTTAAAATTCATTGTCTATATGATGTTAGAATGTAGAAAGTATAAACCCTGTAGGTTAAAGTCCAACATGTTCATTTTCCTGAATAAGCAGTAAAAAATTTTGTTATGTCCCAGCTAAAACTGATAACTGTAGTAGTGATAAGGTCTTTAATAATATTGATATTTTTATCGATACTGATAGAATTCAAGGTCAACACACAACAGTGACTTTGCAAACTTCTCCAGATATTTCTGTACATGGACCTTGTACAGGCACAGATGGTTCCTCTTTAATTGTTGATAACAGTCTAGATCAGCCTCCTTGTTTGCAGATTCACAAAACGTTCCTTATGGCAGTCCAGCTATCTGCCCAGCAAACTTTTATTTGCTGGTTTTAATTCTTTATCTCTCTATGACCCTCTGGAAGCCACCCAGAGACATCTTGAATTCCACAAGTTCCTGCATTTTTGTGGCTCTGCAGCTGAAAGTTGTTCAAGGTTCTAGGTCTGTTCAGGGACCTGCTGAAAAAACTGTCAGAAAGATTAAGTTATCTTGAAAGTCTTTACTCTTTCACACATGCACAGACACAATCACTTTTATTTGCAGTATAAAATGTTAACTGAAGTTTATCAAAGTTCTATTAATTCTTTAGCTGGTTAAAATATGAAGAGAAAAATCTATAAGCTTTCCAGCTTATATTCTCTTGGTTTTAATATGCATTAAAAACTAATAGGTTTTAAGAAGGTCTTTTATGTTTCTAAAGTTGAAATAAAATTCTGCTAACATAAATGAAAATACTTCATACTGGTGTAGCTTGTGCTAGGATTTGAGAGGCTGAAACCATGGTTTTCCCACAGATTTTGAAGTGACCCCGACAGCAATAAAACTGCCTATGGCTCTGAAAATCCTGCTTCGTGCTTGCCTGCCTAGTGTCATTGGCCAGAATAGCTCTTCAGAATAATAGTGCATATGTGTACTGTCATCCAAAATAAATCAATGATTTTGTGGAATAAAAATGTCACAGTAGGGAGTCATTGCAGGCTGACACCACCATTCCAGAATAGCTGCACCATTCGCTTTTCCTGTGCAGCCCTGCACAGTGTTGTCCATGCTTTACCCATGTTTTATTGCCTTGCCTGATTAAAAGCTTCTACTTGCTTGCATAACGTAGATTTTAAAAGGAAGAAAGATATTAATGGAAACCCCCAATCTCTTTATGCTAGCAACAAATATTAGCTCAAAGCCTAGATCATTTAAAAACAGGGACATTCTGGAAAGGTGCTTCTCTCCTTACCTCCACCGTCACATACAGTGACACTATTCTTTATCAAGCACGTATCAATTATGTATAGAAAGGTTTGGGGAGAAGGGACTTTAAAGATTTTCTTGTTCCACTCATTCCTGTCATGGGCAGGGAGGCCACCCATTAGGTTAGGTTTCTTAGGGCCCCCATCCAACACCTGAACACTTCCAGGGATAGGGCATCCACAGTTTTCTGGGTAACCTGTTCCAGTGACACAGCCCCCACTGAGTAAAGAATTTCCTCCTACATCCAATCTAAATCTTTGCCCTTTTGGTGTAAAACCATTTCCCCATCCTATCACTATCATGTAAAAAGTTGTTCTCCATCTGTTTTATAAGCCCTTTTTTAGATACTGGAGGGCTGCAATGAGGTCAGCCTGGAGACTTCTCCATGCTGAACAACTCCAGCTCTCTCAGCTTGTCTTCACAGGAGAGCTGCTCCAGCCCTTTAATAATCTTCATCACCTTCCTCTGGACTCACTCCAAGAGTTTCCCATCCTTCTGATGATGGAGGACCCAGAGCTGGCCACAGTTTATGACACAGACTGTGGGCAGTGTTGCTAAAGCTAGAGCTTGATGAAGAGCTAGGAAGTAATTTAGAACACGGTTACAATAACTGAAAATAAGAACTGCTCACATGAAGACAGATAAATATATGTAGCCTAACTTCCATTTCGGAGTAGCGGTGGCCAGTCAAACATGCTTTGGATAAAGACAATAAGCCAACAGACAGTACTACCTGCATGTTAATTCCCTGAGCTTGTGTACTATCATATTCAAAAGAAGCTGGAAATTCAGGTCACCCTTGCATCAGTGTACTTGAGCACTCTGAACAGTTCACCCACGCTGCCCCATTTAGATGTTAGGTCAGGGTAGGATGTGCCAGGACAAACAGAGTCATGGTGTACTGGATTTGGAAATTCTTTCAGACAGCTGGTGTGCCAAGGCCAAACGGAACCCGGTAAGATAAACCTGACTGGTCAAGGTTGAAACCCAGGAAAACAAGGACTCTGTTATTTAGGCCAAGTGCTGGAATGAGATGGGCTGGTCTAGGGATGTATTCAGTTTTCTGGTCAGTTTGCATCTTGTTGTTTGACAGTGTCCAAGAATGTGCAAGGCCTGACTGGGTTTTGTTTTGCTCATAGTCTCAGGACAATATCCGTAAAGGAGGTCGCTGTGGATTCCCAGATGTATAATAATTTTATGCTTCTGCCTTTTCCTGACACATACCTGATAGGCATACATAGAGAAATATTTTCAGAATCTTATCCCTTTGTGCATTCCCTTTCTGCGTAAAACTTTGTAAGAATCTAATTGCCTGGAGATCTCTATGCTTTATCAAATCCAGCCACATGGATGTGAGAGGTATTCAGGTTGACAGAAAGATGTGCAGAGAGACACTGGGATCATAATGATTTGATTTCCATTAGGACAAAAAATAAAGAGAAATTTTATTAGTTATTCTTAAGAAGATTCTTAAGAAGTTCTGTAAACTTTCAGCTTTGCAAAACTCCTAAGGATAGAGGGAAAATCTCTTATGTATTAATGCAACGGACCTGTCCTTTACCTTCTCCAAAATGGGCCTTGTCACAAAATAATTGCAGTTTACGTGAGGAGAGTGATGCAGCCTGAAACCAGAATTCCATCACTGTGCTAAAACAAAGAGCCCCCATTCTCACACTGTGCCTTTAGCCTAGTAACCAGAGGGAGGGGAGATGTATTATTGCTGAGGTGGGAGGTGTCAGGATTCCAGCAAGCTGCCTCTCATCTGGAGTGCACTCGCTCCGTGTGCATCCCATTGATTCCTCTGTTGTACTTAAATGCTAAGAGTCACAGTGGGTGTGCAGTTAACAGAGGGTGTGTGCATTCTCTGAGCTCTGTATAGGGGTGCTGGTAGTGCTTTTCAAGGTGTCAGTGTCAGTGGCTGTTTAAGAGAAATGGCTGCATAGCATGGCTTTAATTTGTAATTTGGGCAAGAAAAATACAGTCTGGAAGACATCTCTAGAAAGCTGTCAATCCTAGTCTTTTTTTAGCCATATAGGTATCTTTTTCATGTATTATTGATTAGATCATATTGGTCTTCAAACTGGATGTGCTACTGTGGAAGCTTTTTCCATCTGACAGCAAAATCATTACGACTAGCATCACAGCCATTACCTTTGCTAGTAGTCAAAGTAAGAAGATAAAGTATCAGCTGGAAGTAAAGGCTAGCATTTTGTAGATTCCCAAAGCCTGTGACAGCAAATCCTTTCCAGTTTGTGAGGCCTGGAAGATGAAAGAGATTTTAAAATACTTCTGGTCTTTCTCCTTATAAAAAGTGCCTTGAAAATATAGCACGACTAAAAAAAATCACTAAGGTGGAAGAATGGTCACAGATTTTTCTGAGATTTAATAGGTTATTTGTGATTCTCTGTCAGAAACTTAGATCTGGAGAGAAAAACATAGCTGTATGCCACACGGTTTGCTGGGAATGCAATCCGTGATGCCATCAACCAGAGCCAGAGGCTGTGGCAAACTCCCCAATAGGTATCAGGAAGGATAATCTGAGTACGACACAAAGTGCAGTTTGGCCAGGTGGAGCAGAGAACACTGATAGTAACTACCTGGCTGGCCTGTTTAATATAGGTCAAACATTCAAAGGACATAAATTGCATTATGTGTTGCTTTATGGTGTTATGGTATTACTGCTTACAAGGTTTTCTTGTTCCAAACAGCATTACAGGATAGGAAAGCTGGATTTTTCTCCTATCATTAACAAAAAAAAATTAAGGTTTCAGAACCTCTTTTATGTATTGGTAAAATCTGTAGGCATTACATCTGTGGAAGATTCAGGACAAAAATGAAAAGTGCGTCTTTCTGGCAATAGGGAAACTACTTTCAGTGCCAAGCTTTTATTCTGAAACCAGGTATAAGCAGGCACATTAAGAACAGTTCATCACTTGTGCTGTGCAGGCTCCTTTTTACAGACAGATATCTTTCCCCTGTGTCTGTGCAACTCATCCCTGCAGGGACTCTAACCAGCTCCACATTGCTGCTCATGCAACTACAGGCTGCTCATAGCTGACACACTGACACTCAGCTGTAGGGTTTTATTCCCTGAGCCAGACTATCTGCAGGCACGAGAGGTGTATTGACCAGCATTCTGCTCTGTGGGTCCCTCTTGCCATCAGTGTTGTGGCTGTCCCTGTCTCTTTGCTTGTCTGGCTGCTTCTACCAAAGATGCTCTTTAATTGTGGTGGCAGCCAAATGTTGGGAATTTGATAGCCAAACACTGAGATGCCAAAACAAAATATGCTATGTTTAAAAATGTAAGGTCTCCATCCTAATCCCATGACAGTGTCCTAGCATCAGCGTAGTACTGAAAGGTTGCTGAAAGCCTTAGACCTTCGTTATTTGCCGTACTTCATTGTCTCTTGAATTTCTTTAAAGTGCTCTGCATTGTTTTCTGCCAGTCACTCTTGATGAAGTATTTTTCTCATTAGCAAGGCAACCCTGTGTGTAATCCTGCCTGATTTACAAGAGAAGATACACAGCAGCCTGGAGCTGAAGCTGCTCCACTCCCGGCATGACTCAGAAGCAACAGCATGAGTGGTACTACCAACGTAAAATCAAAACTGCTGGTAGAGGCAGCACTGAAAGTGTTTGGGGCCTGTTTCAAAACAGTTGTGGTCAAATGGCAGGGAAAGGGTACAGCAGAGAAATTTAGCTTTCACATGAAAACTACAGCTGAAGACAGATACCGGTACCTGCTGTGGAACTGAAAGTACTGAAGGCAGAGGAACGCATTTATGTTGTGGACAACATCAACTATAAATCTTAATTGTCTGTGGCGTTTAATAGTCTAGAATTCAGCTCAACATGTAGGCAGCACCTCCTCACCTTCCACTGCTGTTAGCTCAGGCCCTGACTTGTTTGGAAAATTGTCATTTGAAAATATTATGTATGCCAGCAATTATGCCAAACTGTTCTGTCAGTGGAGTGGATCGAGCAGTCAAAATGATGCAGCATTTACAAAGCGCTTAGTTTCTCATTTGCTTACTGCAGCGTATGAATAAACATTAAGCCGTGGTCTACTCCGAAGGAAAACTTTCCCACAAATTCTTAGCGCTTCTATCCTATATTTGGGAAAGATATTTAAAAATCCTTGGTGGTGTGCAGCTCCAGCTCTGGGGATGCACTGCACTTGGGAAGTGTTTATCGGGCTGGGACACCCTTCTTCGCTCTGCTTCCAGTTCAGGATCCCGATGTCTCTCAGACTTTACTAACAAAAAAGGGTTTCCTTCCAACAGCGCTGTGGGAAAAACACAGCCCCATTTGAATATTCTCTGTATGACAGCTTCCTCCGGCTCTACAGCTGACAGCAATCCTGATTAAGGGTTACAGGTTCAAAAAAAATCTCACAGTAGGCAAGGCCCTGCTGACTTTAATAAAAGTTGCTCACATGATGACTACAAAATCAACAGTTGTTTTTCCCATATAAAGACCTGTTTGAGAAAAGGTCTTCAGGAAGAATTGTTTAAATACAAACTAAGTATTGGAATTTTTTTAAGAAGCTGCCACTCAATTCACACTAGAACAAAGTCGGAATCATTCATTCAAGGATTTTTTTTTCAATAGTACATTAGGTAGATTAGCAAAACAAAAGCTTTCATAGCTCAACGTCCTTGCTGTCTGTCGTACCTTTTAAACAAACCCATTTCTGAGTTTTCCCTTTGGACCTTTTTCCCTAGACTGATTAGCCAACGTTTCTTGTCCGTAGTTTTGTAATTTCCACTTCTTGGGAGAAACGTAAATTAAGGCAACTTTATTATCTCGGAGCTTTGTATTTCCGTGAAAAAAGGCAAAAGGTTTACTGTTAAGGCTATGTGTGAAAAGTCACCTTCTCATATGTAAAGAGCTCAGCCGTCTGTCTTTGTTTTGATGTGGGTGTGGATTAAGCGTTTAACAAAAAGTGTTGGTAAAGTTCACACTACTTAAAGCTTTTGTGAAAGCTTGCTTAAATACAAACTTTCTAAAATAAAACGTAATTCAAGGCTTCTCAATAAACAAACTTATTTTAATTCCTTCTTTAACTCATTGATACTCACCTGGGAGCCTTTGCTCCATTTTAATACTGTCTACATCAAAAAGACGTCCTGTCTTTCATATGTGAAAGCTTGGATGATTTTCCCATCCCTAACACTCGTTCTAATAAAAGACATTACCTCTTCCTGCAAACCTTGGTTTATTATATTGCAAAGCACAGCCGAAATAGATGGAATTAAAGAGTTTATTATGGAGAGATTTTTGAACAAGAGTCTGAAAAGATCAGAACTTTTTAAAGAGGAAACCAAATACTTGGCAGATTTATTAAAAAAAAAAAAAAGGCAGAAAGGAAATAAATCTGATTTGATTTCTTTGCACCAGTTTATAGCCTGGTCACCAGATTGAGGTTTGTGTTAACTGTATTTCTGTTGCATTGAAAGTGAAGTTTGTGATAATTTTACCTTGATATACTACAGCAATACACAGTTGTTTGGGTTTTTTTAATGTCTATAAGGAATTAATAGTTTTACCAGGAAACTTCTGTGATTTGAAAACTCCCCAGAGAAAGGTTTGCTTCCATTTCTTTTGCAGTCAGGTTAAAGCCACTTCCTACATCTGCATGGTTGTACCATTCATACATGACAAACATGGGCAAGCCATCATGATTTGTAATTAGGACATGTTTTTGGGGCCCAAGAAGGTCTTATTTTCCAACACCAACTTTGCAACTGATTTAATGAATAGTTGTGTGTAAATCATTTGGTCTTTCTACTTCAGTTGCTGCATTTATAACATCTCACCTCAGGAATAACATCCAATGAGGTTGTGTGTGAGTTTTGATTAATATAAGAATGTTCCTTACGTTTTTAAAAAAAAAAAGATTAAAATTTATCTCATAGATATTACAGGCAATATCATTATATACTGCAAACATTTTTGAATGTCAGTTAACTGAGGCTTGGGACTACATTCTGAGCTAGAACAGTAAGGAGTTACAATTTTCTTGTGGGGTTTTTTGTCCTTCATAAGAGAGCCAAGCTTATCTTACTTACACTTTTGATACCAGTGTGACTACTGTCTTGTAGGGTGGGACTGGTGTCTTGCAGACTAAGAGTTGAGAAGTGTTGCTCTATGAGGGTAACTTTCTGCAGGATGCAAAAGAATTCTGTGATTTCTAGCAACACTAGTGGCTGTTATGGGTGAAAAATATTGTCATAGGGCTGGAAAAATAGGGGCATATACTATTCATTTTGACTTTAAAATATTTTTTTAAATTTAATATCCATTATTTCTAACAAGAAATAACATTCCATAGTTCTTTGCCTTAAAAATAGATTTGTAGGAGGAATGGGAATAGTCTGTTCCATGTTCACCAGGCTAAACCTGACTAATTGCATTCCACAGCGTCCAAACTGTAGCATTGATAAAAAAAACCCCTAACAAACAACAAACTTCTCTTTGCAACTAGCTTATCCTAAAGCATTTAAAATGTATCTTTGCAGAGCCTAATAAAGCAAACACATCACCCGGCTAGTAATTATCATGAGTAATTAACTGTTGACAGTGTTCTCAGAAAAAGTGTGACGTTTTGTTAATGTTCTACAGGAACACAGAAATATAACCAAGGGAGAAGTCTGTTATGAGCATCACAAAGCTGACACAGAAGAGCTAGGGGAGATTGTAATGCGGGAGAAAAGAAGGAAGATTAATTACTGATACATTTCATGGCATTCACCTTTATGCTTTCAAATCTTGTGGTAGCATCTCTCCTCCAACCCATGAAGAAATATAGGGGTCTGATTCCTGTAAATTTAATGAGGTTGTAACAAAGATGTGTTCTGTAGAAAGCATTTTTTGTTAAAAGCTTGAGTTCTCTTGAGTTTTCAGCGGCAATTGCCTTTTCCAGGTGGATGATTTCCATTTCACTTAACCCAGCACAGAATTACTACTTTGCTGGCTTAGTGAAAATTCTGTAGTAACTGAAAGTAATATTCCTGTTTTGTTTTTCTCATTCTGACTGCGACCTTTTTAAAAGGATAGTCTCCTGCTAATAAAAGGGAAACTGTTACGACCAAGTGATACAAATCTCATAAGTGCCAGGCCACTGTCTGGCTAAGGATAACAACCCATATTCCCAGCAGGACACTGATCTTATGTGTATTTCAGTCTTGCACTTCTTGTGGGCCAGGGTATCACCTCTCCAGGGAGGTCTGCCTAATATTTGAAGAAGCTTTAAAAAGGGAGACAAAACAATATGCATATCCTTGGAGAGGAGAGAAGTGGGAAGAGAGAAGAGGGAAAGGCAGCTGACTGGAGAGCATATGGCAGTAGATTGAAACTGGGGAATAACATGGCTCACAGAAAAAACTTTGCTTTCAAGAGCATCCAAAACGCTGCCTCCTTCTCCTCCTCTGTGCCCTTCCCTCTGCTGGCCCAGGGTGAGCCACGCCGCTGCCTCGGCGGCCCGGTGGTTCTTCCTCTCCTGCCGGAGCCCAGGCTCACCGGTTTGGGCAGGGCAGCTGTGGAAGGCAGCTCTGAAGGGCAAGGCTGTAGGGCAAGAGGTGGCCGTCTCAGGAGGTGCCTTAGCAAGCAGAAGGTGCAGGTATTAGGGAAATGAAGGGAAGAGCCCGGAGGCAGTGCTTTGATGAGGCTCTGAGGAGAGCAGAGAACCAGCTAGAGGTGCTGGGGGCTCCTGCTGGAACATGGGCAGCAGGATTGCCTGGATGAAGCCTGCACATACACTGCTGTATATTTTTTCATGCAAAGACTTGGGGCAGGGAGAGCAGAAGGTGGGCACCGTTTCACTCGAAGAACCAGAGCACCTGGGCTGGGACAGGCAAGAAAGTGAGGATAGGAATAAACAGCAATGGAACAAGGAAGGATGACAAAAGGACTGAAAATACTTTTAAAAAACAAATAGAAGTTGGAAAACTTCCCAAAGCTGGGAAGTTACTTAAACTGGTTGTTACTTAAACGTTGTTATCAGCCTTGAACTTTTTTCCACTTGCTTTAGCAGCTTGTGAGGACTGTTTTGGAAGGCAAGGCTGGAGGTAAAAAAAACCACCCTAAGTGAAAAGTGGAACATCTCTCTGGCTAGCTAGGGTTGGAAGAATTTCCTGTGTCTTTCTTTCTCCAGAAATTATGCCTGGTCATTTTAACACTTAGTCATAAAACCTTTAGTGTAAGCAATGTGTCCTGCTGCCCAATATTAGCAATGGCTTTGCAAGGTTGTCTTTTAGTGAAGTGGTTAGGAAATATACCCCCCTTCTTGTGAGGCAGCTCAGTGAACAAATGCAGCTTTTTGAAATACCTGACAAGATCTGCATTTGTGTTATTTAAAACAGATCAAATATCCCACCTGCCTCAGTGGGCCACTGTGGTGTGGGAGAAACAGTCAGCAGCAGGAGCAGAGGAAAACTTTAAGCCAATGTTTCTGCAAAATCCACATAATTCTGTGAATCTGTATCATTTAGGATCCTAAATTACTATTCTACGGTGCCTTTGCTAGAATATTTGCAAGTTCCTCAAAATTCTTCCCTCTTACTGACATCAGTTTGAATTTGCAAATTGCTTTTCTCACCTTCGCTGATCACTTTCTAATACCATGCCTGAGGATGCAAAAGCATGAGTCAGTGGATTATCACCTGTTTATTGGTAAAGTCAGCATATGAGCCTCTAGAATCCCTCACTCTTTAGATGTGCTTGTCTAGACTTGGATAAAATCTTAATTTTTGAGAACATGTTAGCTAGCTTCAGCCTAATTATCTAAATCCCATGACCCTGCTAATGGAATTGCCCAGTCAGTATCAGAAATTTAGACTGTGTTAGAGTTCACTCACCAACAAGCAACAAAATAACCATTCCATTATTGCACTGAAGGCAAAACTTGACTTCTTCAGGGCAGGTGATAAAAAGAAAACAAGGAATCCTACATCTTAAGGGGCTTTGGACAATAGATAATTATTGGAAACTAACTCCACACTTCCGTGGCTCTCAAATGTGTGTTGTGCCCTCACTTTTGAATCACTTCTGATATACGCTGCATGCTGTTACACTCTTTGTTCAGACTACTTGCCCAGCAAAAGTCTGGACACCTCCTTTTTTTACCTGGATCCCTTTTCTGCTCAACTGGTGATTTGAACTGGCCTGGGAAATGGGTCTGACAAGCTCTGAGGAGCGCAGCTGATAAGGAGAGTGATCACGCTGCTGTGAGAAGAGTGGGGAGATCAGGTGAGCACCAGTGATGAGCTATGAACTTCTTTTCCACCAACTGAACATTTTTGGAAAGTTTAACAAAGCAAAGATGTTCTGACAGCAGTGGGATCCACAGATGAGTTGACCACTCTAAGACCCTCTCCTCAACTGAGCCCTATTCACGTGGGTCATGAAAGGCAGTAGGTTGTGTTGCTGCTTTGCTTGCCTGGGCATCTTGATTTGGTTTGACTGTGTTTTGAGTTCCATTGACCTTTTTTCTTCAGAGGGACAGAAATCAAGGCAACTCCAATTATTACTGAACTGTGGCACCAAAATGAGACATTGCTCACAGTTAATTGGGCAGGTCTGTGACTTTATTTCCTGCCTACTGCTGAAATAGTTAACGGTGTTGACATGTAAATTATCTTTACTGTTCATTTAATAAAGAGCAGAGGTTGTTTCTCCCAAACAGGTACAGTCCACCTAAGGAACCATTACACAAATACCCCAAGACTTGCTCCCAGCTACTTGGTTGCTTAATTACGTGCCCCACCTCTTCCTTATCAGACCAGGAACCCTATTTCATCAGCAGCAGAACTATCACAGACACAACATAGCCAGCAGCGTTCCTCAGATAACTGCAATCCCTTCACCTCACACGCGCTGCCAAGACACTGCTGGCCCCATTGTAAGGGGGCACGGCTCTCACAGTGCACAGAGCAGTGCTAGGCAGAACCTGTGCAGATTTTACCAGGGCTGGGATATTTGGACATGGCAGAATTGCCATCACACGCTTTCCAGCTGTATTTGTCAGCCCAGCAACCCTGGTAACTGACAACAGCAATGGGAAAGAACCTCTGACACTATTTTACTTCTGATTCAATCCCAGTCAGGTGAACAACTACCTGCCTTTGGGCTCCTTTGCTGCCTCTGGAGCCAGTTTAACTGGTTTGGATCTGGCATGGTCTGCTCTGCCAAAGCCAATAGCGCCTGGGGCACCCAGGACAGCCTGTTGTGCCTGTTGGTAGTGCAGAGGGTGCTTTGCTTTTGCTCAGTAGCTTTTCTATTCCATGTTGGATGGTCTTCTTAAGAAGGTTGCTACAGATTTGGATGTCATTGATTGTTTTGTGACTGTTTGGGTGAGTTCTGGAACCGTTTTAAACCTTGGCTTGTTAAAAATATGAAATAATAGAGTGGATGGAGAATTTCTGTTTCTTAGACCTATCTGGTATTACAGACTTTAACACAGAAATCAAATTGCCTGTGTTCTGGCACAATGCAGGAAGATGCTAAAGGATGGAAATATGCCAGAGGGGAAGGAAAAGGAACAGTGGGGATTTCTATAGGGAAAATATCTGCAAATATCTGTTTAACTGTGACATCAGTCAAATGAACATATCACACTATCCGTGTAGCTTTGCTGAGAACCAGAGAAGGAAATTATGTGCATTTAGTTCTTTTTCTTTCTTACAGCTTGTTTAGATCCCTTACTCCCATTCCCAGGCACAGCTGGGCACACTGGCACAAGAGAAAGTGTGCCGTCAGTGAAATTTGGACAGGTATAAACTCTGTGTGTGTGTGCAGGGGGAAATTATGGTGCTCAGCTACACAACAAGCCAGTATTACTACTGAAGCTATAGCCTGAGGCACTACCTCCCCACAAAAAATAAAAGGGGGCAGCTGGAATATTTTTATTGTGCCTGAGTTTGTATATCTGCTTTGCAGCATAGTCCCACAATGTGGTAGAGCTGAAGGACCAGGATGCAGCAGCTTGAGGTTGGGACAAACAGAAGGGGGATGTTGGGAGTTCCTGCAGCCTCAGTGTCTGCACAGGGAACCACAGCCTTGGGACTTCTGGCAAGCTGATGAAATAATTTATGTGAAGGCTTGGACAGTAACTCAGCACAAATGAAGTTGTAGGTGTAATGATGTTTTGAATCAAAACAAACTAGTTCAAAATTTAAATCAATAACAAGTGCTTAAAGCTATCATTCAGGAGAGAACTACTACTGGCATAATGGTCCACAGTTTTGAAATGCAGATCAGCAAACCTCTCTGAAGGCCATTTGTTGGGCTTCCTGTGAAAGTATATGTGGTTCCTGAGATAGGCTTTAATGCAAAATGTGTATCAGCATATTCTTAACTGTAGCTATGTGAAGTCTTGTTTACCTGCATGGCTGAAATGAGACATAGGAGGTTGTTTCACAACACTTTTAGCTGACATAAGCCAGCACTGCTGCCCAAAAGAGTGCAAGAGTGGAGTTAGAAGATCCAGTTGAGCCAAACTAACAGGTCATTGCTGCTGAAAGGGGGAGGTTCTGTCTTTCTCCTCAGCCTGTCTCCCTGCCTGCTGGCCATGCACTCCTTCCACTTGGCCTGCCCTGGCTCTGTATTCCTCTGTTCCTTCAGTGAGCCGTTCCAGCTCCCATGCAGTTAAAACACATCAACAGTCATCCCATGGTTTAATGAGCCGAGCTGGCTCATTGCAAGGCCACTTGGACTTTAGGGATGCACAAGCCAGAAGGACCTGGCTCCACAGCTGCAGACAGGTGCAGAGGAGAGGGGGAAGGAGGGTGTGGGGCTGATGTTTTTGGCAACAGCAAGCCAGTAAATTGTCTTGGCTGCCCCTTCTAGCTGCAAGCAGAGCTAACCCTGCTGCAGTCCCACACAGCTCTTGGGTTTTTTTTTTCCCCACCCCACCTCCCTCCTTGTGCCAGCACCAGCGTTTGTACAGCCAGCTGATGAACTGTGCCAGGCTCCAAAGCCAAACCAGCCAAACCATTGCTCAGCTCTAACCAAGGTCAGCTTCATGGATGAATGGCAAGGGGGGCAGGATGAGTGGGGCATGGGAGCAGAGGGAAAGGACTCAGGGTTTTTATTTCAGCAGCAGAGGCTGCTTAAGGTGTTGGTGAAAGTACATCCCTGCAGGCCTGGTACTGTGGTTAAGCCCTAGAAAATGAGACGTAACCATGTTTCCAGAGCAGATTTGCGTGAAGCTCGGAGGGTGAAGGCAGTGGATTCCTCCGTTTCACATTTTGTTCCCTGACTTCTTCCAGAGGGTAACTTGACCCAGTTATCCATCTCAGGCAACCCCAAATTTCTCCTCCTGTTAAAATCACCCTATGATTTAGTAAGGAGTGTGGAAATGAATCACCTTGTCAAACAAGCAGAAAAAAGCCCACACTGCTTTTCACTTTTTGAACATCTTAACTGTTTGCTAGATATTTGTTTTAAAACATAACTGTTATTACTGCTGAGACAAACACAGTGCAATGCCAAAAGCTAAACTGGATTCACTCTTGATTTTGCATTTTTAAGTTCCAGTTACCCAGGCTGTCTGTTTTCAGTTCCAAATCATCACAAAACAACCGGTTTTATCTTCTCAAGAAATGTTGGATTTACTTGAAAGAACTTGATAGATATTAAGAGGCTGTTGGATGTGTTTTAGTGTTGGCTGTAATGGCTGAAGCTTAAAAGCTTGAATTTTAGATTACACAAGACTAAGGAGGGTAGACCAAAAAAGGAAAAGTTGTAGTGGTGATGTGGGTGTAGTCCACACATTGGCTGCAGGGCTGAATGCACAATCACACTTTTCTTCAAGAACAGCCCTGATAAGCTGCCCCACAGAACGCTCATGATGTGACTGGGCTTGGAGGAGCAATGGAGCAACAGCTGGGCCCCTGAAAGGAACATCCATATGGCTGCAACCTGCGGGGATGTGTTGGTGGGCTGCAGCAAGAGGCAGTAATGGTGATGTGGAAGGTGTGAGGCTACACTGAGGCTGCCCCCAAACACCACTTTTAGGGAAACCTCACCTCCAGCTGTGGCCTTGTTTACATGTATTTAGGCAACTACATTTTTTTTATGATTGGGGAAAAACCCCCTCCCTTTTCCACATTACAGCATCTTTACTGCATTGCTTGCACATTTAAAAAGCTCTTTATTATTTGTTTTATGTCGGTGTTTAGCTGGCTGTTATTAGCTAGGTATGCTATTTTAATGTGCAGGAATTTCCTTTTATCTATTTTCTTTCTACCTCTGAAAGTAAATTGAGCTTTTTCTGCAACTCCTGCAGGACACTGAAATTTGCTTTCTGTATACATGTGTACACAAGCAATTTCAGTGTTCACGGGGAAAAAAAGAAGGGTCAAGAAAAAGGATGAGTAAAACTAATTTTAAAATCTGAATTCACTTTTGATTTAGAATTTTTTTTTTTTTTTTGTGCTGGAATTACACTTCTGCGTTCCCTTGCTCTAAGTAATCTACGCCATTAATTGAATGTGTGTGTTTTCAAATTAACCCTTGGAATGACAGACTAGATGAGATCAGAGTATTTTAAAGATGTATTTTTTGAGAGTCAGAGGCATAAGTATCACCAAATGCAAGAAATTATTAGTCAGTCAAAACTTGGGGCGAGTAAACACAAATCCAAAATATTCATTCCACAAGCATTCCATTTAGTGTCAGCTTGAGTCACGTTTGCCATGTACACAGATTTTTAGCATGCTATAAAATGCTTTTAGGAACAGGCCATCTTTGGGCAAGGTCCACTATCTGGTAAGAAGCAAGAAGAAAAGAACTTTTTCACTCCAGAAAAAAATATCAAGAAACAGGTCTATACTATCACATTACTCATGATAATGATGAACATCATATTTCATGGTATTAGATCTATTTAGAAAGCATCTCCTTCAAAGCAGCAGCTCTTTTTCTCAGTCATCTAAAGCAATCTTGCTGCTACAGCCCTTCTCTTGCACTAGTGCTGACATCTGTCTGAGCTGCCTTGTTATGCTCATCCAGCAGAAAGTAAATTCAATAATTTTCTGCCACATAAGGAGCATCTCTACTACTCCTAACATCTGTCACCACTACTTTTGCTTACCTTCTGTTTATAATCCCCTTCTCAATTCTTCTTGCTATATAAAAATGTTATTTGGACAAAGGAAAGCAGTTTTAAACTAAAAGAAGAGCTTTAGATTAGATGTTTGAAAGAAATTCTTTATTGTGAGGGTGATGAGGCTCTGGCACAGGTTGCCCAGAGAAGCTGTGAATGCCTCATCTCTGGAGTGTTCAAGGCCAGGCTGGATGGGGCTCTGAGCAGCCTGATCCAGTGGGAGGTGTTCCTGCCCATGGCTGGGGAGTTGGAATGAGATGGTCTTTAAGGTCCCTTCCAACCAAGCCTTTCTATGATTCTCTGACTGCTATGATTATGTTGTTCCATTTCTGTAATGTTCAAGTTATATTGGTGGGTCTCCAGAGGAAATCACATGGCATTTCTTCATCTTGCCCAATGACTATAAATGAAAATTGACTTTTTTTGTTGTTGTTTATGTTTGTTCCTGCATATATTTATTTAATATTGGTTACCTATCTATGGTTTTGTGTCCTCAAATCTCTTAGTACATTCAAATTGCATCAATTTGCACTGCCCATTTGAAATTTCATCTATTTTTTAACCTAAATGTAGTTTTATAATACCTTAAAGATAAAAAGGAATACAAACATTTTTTGAATTAAAAGTTCCACTATTCAAAATGAGGGTGTTACTGCATTTTTGTTTGGGTGAGCTTTTTTTATACATGGTCAGAATATAATTTAAGAACAACTCCCATATTTCATGAGCATGGGGCAATAACACACAAATACCCCACTGACACCTGAAAATTTAGAACCGTATTATTCAAGACTGTTATACTTCAGGGGTTTTAGTACTTTGTGTCATGCATGCTGCTGAAATAAAGGCATGTTACACCTATGCACTTTCATCACCTTGTCATTTAGACTGGGCCATAACAGAACTTGAGATGATGCAGGCAGGGAAAATACAACATACCACTCATTTCACTAACTCACATGCAACATGCTGAAAAATGTTACTCCTTGTGAATAACCCTGTCATACTCATTTCTACTAAGGCTTCACAGCTCAGTCCTTGGAAATTGCTGGAGAGGTTGAAAATTATGAGGAATGATGAAAATACCATATGAACTAAACTGTGAATCTCTCTGGCCTCTCTCAATCTGTTCCCACTGTTGCTTTCCCTCACACATGGTGTTGTAAGGCAATTAATATAAATTGAGATTATTCATTTTGCTCATCCCAGAAGTATGAAGTTTCATGTCTGTATGCCAAACATATTGTCTCATATATACTGTAGTTCATGTTTATCCATGTTTGGAAGTTTCAGAGAACTCATCAGAGGAAAATAGATGTTGTTTTTCCATTGCACAGTGGAGCAGACACAACGTTAGTCCAATATTATACCTGTGTTCCATTGTAATATCTTTGTTTGTTTAAAGACTCTTAAATCCCTCTGGGAGTGTCACAAATCCATATAATGTCCCTCTGTGCTAGATTTTTGTGTTTCTATCTCTGATTTAGTAGACAGATGTGAAAAAGCATATGATGCCAGATAACTCCCCTAGTAACCACACAGCTGCAGATGTTCAGGAGAGTAAGTTGTTCTGGCTAAGGTCAATATTAATTTGTGCTCAAGACTTTCCTTCCAGACATGCCATTTTTTGATAGCATAATATATCTTACTGGTACTTTGGGCT
The DNA here is from genome assembly GCA_013401135.1 of Cettia cetti. Taxonomy (NCBI): domain Eukaryota; kingdom Metazoa; phylum Chordata; class Aves; order Passeriformes; family Sylviidae; genus Cettia; species Cettia cetti. Next base: position 28,204 of record VZUI01027473.1, read on the forward strand.
GATCCCTCCCACACTGATCAAACTGCTTCCCCATCTGTGGCCTCTTCTAGCATAAAGTTGCTTTTCCTGGGCAAGGGGAGTAGTCTTAATTCACAGACAAAAGCAAGACTGGGTTAAAAAAGTCTTGAGACAGCAGAATTTCAAGGCTTTATGATCTTTTTATATCTACGAGAGTTTGCAAAAGCAGTTTCCTTTCTACCTTCATCTTGTTACTTCTGCTCAGAAGGGCAAAACAATCAACAGAAAATAAATTCAAGTTTTCTTTTTTCACTGGCCAAATTCCGAACACTCATGCCTCTTTTTCTCTTCCCTTTGATCCATCTAAAATTCTTACCAAATTCCCATTCTGCTATGACCCCAGGTTTGGCAGAACCACATGTTGAACTCTGTTTAATATAAACAGTACAAAATAAAAGAGCTGCTTTTCAGTCAATTGGCATTGCCAGTGGTCATTCACAGTAAGGTAATGTGGTTGCATAGTGCTTTAAAATGTGGGGTGGGCTGGGTAACCATGCAGTTTTAAAAGCTATTTTTAAACCATAAACTTATCTTGTTTAGCTTGGACAGCTGCCTTTCCCATAAAAGAAAAAGGTAGTTTTAAATTTTTAAAGCATATTTTAAAAGAGTCTATGTTATTGAAGGTAATTCAAAAGTCTTAAAGTCCCTTCTGGCATCCTTCTGAGTTTAGTAGGAGTCTTCCCACCTTTGTCAAGCATCACTGGGTGTTGAAAAAGCACAAGCATCCCACCTTCAGGGGGAAGGCTTAAAACCCAACACAGAGTGTTGCAGGCATCTGCCTTTTTGCTGTCCACCAGCCAGCAAAGTTATAGAGCTGCCCTAATCCAGCACTTTTAGCAGTTCTTACTTGTTCCAGCTCAGTACCATGGTCATGAAGCTGAAGGGCTTCAGCTTGGAGCACGGAGTAGGAGCAATTTTCATCTGCACAAAACAAGCCGTGTAGCTGCACCTACAAAGATCACCCCACACACATTGTCCAATGTTGAATGGATCTATCAGATTAGGTCAGTGGCCCAGCAAATTATCTACTGGCTCTGGGAATAGAGCAAGAGGAATTCATTTGGAAAGGAATGGATTCAGGTTTGGAAAAGAGTACCAAAAGAAATGTCATAACCTACTGGAGCAGGCTAAGAATGGTACCAGTGCTGTAGTTTCCTTGGTATTATTACACAGAAATTAATTGTGCCTTGAGATGAATACCTGTCTGTGTAATATATGCCCTAAAACTTTCCTCACCTGGCACGTAAACACCAGATTTTCCTCACAGGAAAATCTCAGTATTGGCCCATGATCACGACTGGGGACAGAGTTTTAATTGGACCTGTAACAATAGGACAAGGGACAAAGGTTTTAAACTAAAAGAGGGTAGGTGCAGACTAGATATAAGGAAGACATTTTTATGAGGGCAGTAGAACACAGGGAAGGGTTGCTCAAAGAGGTGGTGGATGCCCCATCCCTGGAAACATCCAAGGTCACGTTGGATAGGGATCTGTACAACCTGATCTGGTTGAAGATTATTGCTGGGGGGGGTTGGAGAAGAGGATCTTTAAAGACTCCTTCCAACCCAGTCCATTCCGTGATGCTATGACTTGTGCCACAACACACACTATTGTGTTGTTCATGCCTGGTGATGGAAAAAGCTGTTTTGTTTCTGCTACTTACCAATTTTGCCTGCAGGTTTTCCTCCACATGCAACAAAGGTTCAGTGTTTGTATTTAAGGTAGTGCCAGAGGATTTTTTTTCTTCCTTGTAGCCACTTGCACTGGAAACAAAAAGACAAAGGAAAAATGTATGGTCACAAGGAAAAACAACCCAACCAACCAACCAAAAAAAAAAAAAAAAAAAATCTTGGTTTTGCAAAATTCATATCTGGGGACAAAATCTCAGTAGACTGTTATTGTTTGTAATTCAATGACCAGGGATCTGGCCAAAGCATGCCATGGTTCCCCTCAGCTAGAGTGCCTCTGTATCTCCTCCTGTGGTGAAAGGGAAAGTGGGAGCACGATGAATGCTGCTGTCTCTCCCCAAAATAAGGCTGGAACACAGCCAGGGATTTGAGAGCATTCTGGGTGCTTAAGTTAAGGTATAGTTACTGTGATCTTTAATAACAATAAACCAGCATGTTAACTGAGTGGGTTTAGTGTGGTTGTAACCTTTTGCATTCTTTGGACTTTGCTGTTTATCTGGTATTTGTGCTATCAGATACACATTTAAGACACTCCCTAGATCCTGGTATGGTTACTGTGTCTCTACTGCTTGTGCCAGTGGTTGTGTTCTATTCTGAGAGGTGTTACTTTGTCAATATACACTGCCCCTTAAAATCACTCTTATTTATTGCCTACAGCACGCATGTAATACCCATCTCAAGCAATTTGCAGATGATCTCTTGGAAATGCTGCCAAAATTCCAGGAAGGCTTCACGATGGTTCCCTTTACTTGCTGGATAGAGTGTTTAATGGCGAGCTCATTTCATAAATGCTTGCCATGTTTGTTCAGCTGTGCACCTGCTTTGGAAAGAAATTTGCAGTGGAGCCTGGTGCTGCCCTCACAAGACAGAGCAAGCTAACCCCAGGCACAGGATCGCACCACACAGCAGAAATTCCAGTTACCGGGTTTTGCAGATGCCAGATCCTAAGCTTCAGCTCTCCAGCACTAAGCTGCAGCTTGCCATGGATCTCATGCCAGAATCAAGGTTGCCTGTTCATAGTATAGACATGTCTTTCATCTTTGAAATTATGTCTAAGGAAGAACCGGAGATAAGACAGATATTGGCCAAGGGAGAGAGGAGAAAGGAATTTCTACACTTATTAGTCATGTTATTGAAGAAAGAGGGAAGATTTTATCGTGCCTGTCTTGCTGAAAGCAAGGCTCTGGGTTCACAAGATTGCTGGCTAGAGTGTGTAACCGAGTCTACTTTCCTACAGGCTGATGCTCCAAGGTTACCACTGCTTTCCCCACAAAAAGGGAAAAAAGTTCCGTCAGCAGGGTGCGTGCTGCATGTGTGCCCCTGTAGGCACGGCCAGTAGGTGAGAAGGAAGCTGGCATTTTTCTAACCTTACTAAAATGTGTGTGTGGTGGTGGGGAAACACTGGACTAATCCCCACAGGGATGGAAGGAGAGCTATGGGATGCCCGCCCTGCTGGCCCAGCCAGATGAAAGGGTTGAAGTCCTCGCAGCTACACACTGCTTGGTAAACAGGTAAACAGTACCTGCTGATTAAAGAACTTATAAAACCAAAATAAAGACTAATGGTGTGAAGAGAACTACAGCATTCTTACCTATGGAAATCCCTTTAATGGAAAAAAAAAAAAAAAAAAAAAGACTGACTAACTAATGGGTTTTGCTGTTTCACTGGTGAGAGAAGCAAGGTCCCTTTAAAAGCCTTGGCCGCCTTTTCTAAACGCTGTTGCTGAGCCGTGCCCCACCCCTGCATAAGCAACACCTGCATACCTGCAGGGCACTGTCTTCTTGATAGATTGTACACCTTAATAATACCTGGTGGTGGAGTGGTCTAGGTTTGGGATGTTTCTCTATCCAGCCTATTAATGTAGGGACGCTGAGACAGCGTTTGCCATATCCCTGGTGATGTAATAACACACAGTGCTCCCAATATCCTTTCTGCAGCATTTGTGTTCTTGGTAGCCACTGAGCCGATGAGTTTTAAAAGGAAAAAAGGCACACAAAGGCACCTCCCTCCAAGATAAACTTAAATGGCAAATCTTAGCAAGCAGAATACAAAACAATTCCAGATGATGTGGGAGCTGTGCACCACGGTTTTCTCATCAAACCAATAGTGTTTCTGTTTCTCAGTGTTGACTGACTGCTTATGACATATGTTAGGCTGAACTGGGGTATGTGCAATTGGTCTGGATACAGAAATGCATAACATGTCCAGGAATCCTCAAAGTACAGATCCTATGTGGTCTGAGGAAGCCTGATGGATTTTAAGGAGAAATGAGGCATTTGGGAGTGATAGGATATTTGAGGCTTCCAGAAATCTTTCTTCAGCACACTGTATATATGGTGCATTGCTCTGAGAAGAAATAGCTAACTTGCAGAAAAATGTAAGTGGAGTAAATAAGATAATCTTCTGACAGAATTAATGAAGTCTTCATTGTGTGGGAAGGAGGGAGAGAAAGAACAAAATGTTAGGGGTGAGATCAGGGAGGTAAATACACAGAGAAAAGTAGTTCCAGAGCATAAACAAATGTAAACAAGGTAAGCTGCAGAAAGAGACATAGAAGGAACAAATGTGGGGCTTACTGGGTTAGGACAACAGGAGTCAGGGAAATGGTTGTCAGGGAAAAAAATCAAGCCATATGCATGCCCACCAGAACGAGCTGGAGAAATATCAGCCATGCTCTCTAGGACCAAAGAGCAAGTGCAGTGTTTCAGTGCGTGTTTGTATAGTGTACAACACATGCAATTTCACTCCTGATTACTGGTAAAAGACAGTGTATACACAATCAAGAATTATCACATAAAAGCCCCAGTAGGAAACACAAGACAAGGGGTTGGCAAACCACTGGCTGACCTAGTCTGTCACTCCTTGTTTTGTTCCCAGTTACTCATTGTAGAACTAATTAGTGGCAAATTGCAGAACTGAGTTCATTAAGACTTAGAACTCTTTGCATCTTCCCCACCTAATTTTAAAACCAACTAGAGTGCTTTGGTAAGTTTTCTTTTTGTAGGCGATGCCACTGTATTCAACCCCCCCATACCCTTTATTTTGGCATTTGCACATGGTCACTGCCATTAGTAGGGCTTCTTTAAACACAACACACTGACTGGAGATCTCCCTGTGTAGACACACTGCTGTTCTTTCCTCTGGACCGCAGTCATTCCCTGGAATAGGTGGGAGCAGTACCCAGATTCTGTGACCCCCTCATGGTTCACATGAGAAGGATCTTACTTGGCTGTAGATGGAAAACTGAGCTGCACTAGGAAAAACTTCCAGGATGAAAGACAGCTCTGGAAAAATCCAATCAGCTTTAAAGAGAAACACACTGCATTCAGCTGTCTCCCTACTGATAATGAGCATTTACAATCCCGAGATCCTGACAACTGCACCATGCAGGGGTAATTGTCTGTTATAAATGGCACCAGAGTGAGGAGGAGACCAGTGATCTGTCCTTAACATGATTATACACCACAAACCAACGATAAGGCAGGCATTGCTCCTCTGATTCACTTTCAGCAAAGATGAATGACCATAAGGCAAAGAAAAACAAAAGTCAAAACAAAGCACATACTATGGGGATGCTTCGCAGACTAAAAAAAAAAAATTGAGAAATTAATTCTTTTGTAGACTGATAAACTGATACATCTCAGCAATGCAATCATAGGGAGAATGCAAGCTTTATAAAATCATTTTGGCCTTAGCATTCACTCTGCAGCATCCTGCACCACACAGCATGCAGGAGGTGTTCTGCTGAGAGGGCAACTGGAGAGCAGAATGAGTCCTGACCACTTGAAATCACCAAAATCCATGAGGATCACATTTCTGCTTAGCCCATCATGTAATTTCAGTGCCCTGTCTAAATTTCAGTTTGATCTGTTACATTCTGACTATTTAATTTCCTAAGAAACATACTTGTCATCATCTTTGATTATTTGGAGATAAGAACTTGCATGATTTTTTGAGAATAATAGTTACCCATAAAATTCTACTGTACTACTTTATTTCTCAGGCAAAGAAAAAGATACAGAATTGAAACCAAGGAGCTGAAAATCATTATAAAAATGAAACCACATTAGACCAGTGTCTGGGGAAATGAGTTGAGCTAAAGATTGTTAGGTGGGGGTGTGAATGGATGGGAAATGTGAATGTAAAGGAAAAGGAATGTATCTGTAAAGCAACAGATTATGTAATTTGCTTTATTTTGCATGTGTCTTGCTCAAAAGTTCTCATGGTATTTGCAGTCTTAGAGGAATTTAAATTTCTTGGGTCTGGTGCCCTGGTACTGAAAAGCTTTAAAATGAAATTTTACAGAGAGAAGGCTAGCAGGTTGTACTAGGATCATAGAAACCAAACAAGCTCCTTTTCTCCATTTATGTTGCCTCTGAAAATGTCATGTCCACAAGCAAAGACAAGCATGATTTATTTAATTAATCACAAGGCATGACTGTAATTTTATTTCTTGTCTGAAAAATGAGAAATGCGGTTCCAGAAGTACAGTGCCCCTTCTGCATAACAGACCAGGGACCTGTTTGGGTACCTCAGACTCTGGGAATCTAGCCTAAAATTGGGACTGTGCCTTGGGAGCCCTGTCAGATGAATCCTAAATCCCAATTCTAAACTGTGGCTTACGGTATCCATGTTTTCCCTAGAGTGTATCTCATCTGAACACTGACCAACCTTGACCTATTTTGTGCAAGATTTGATTAGATCACAGTGCAAGCCTGCCTAACTGCAGGCCATAAATTGCAATCCTCCATCTGGTTGCTCTCTGACAAGTGAACGTGGTCCTTCAGAGCTGTCTCCCAGGTGCTGCAGGCTTGGGCACATGAGCAGGGTGGAGTAGCTGTAGGGTCCCTCAAGATGTAAGCTTCATGCTCTGTGCAAATGGACATCACAGCAGCTGGACCAGCTGTGCACTGACTGTGAGGCCTCTTTGATTGCAGGTTTTCAGGCACAATGAGGCAGCATTGCTCTCCCTTGCTATGTGAAGTTTTCTTCTGGGGCCTTCTGTGGTGATGTCCATACTGAATGTTTGATCCTTGCCTGTGATTATGATACTTTCAGACATACAGATAAAATGCTTTTTGACTGAAAGCTACTGACTGAAAGCTACTTGTTGACTGAAGAGGCAAATGTGCACCTTAATTCTTTTTTCTTCATTTTCTCCCCCTTTCTAAAGACCCACTGACTGCAGTATTTAAAGCCATGGAGTCCTTTCCCTTCTCTATGACACCTCCAACACTAGCGGGATCTCTGGATGTGCAGAGGGTGCTTTGATCCTTTAAACTATATTATCAGGGGACTGAGATCATCACTTGTCATTCAGGTTGCCCAGTGCTTCCCCCACTGAGATTATATTGATTTTATGTGTTTAGAACACCATCAAATGTTAATTGTCCTTGGTGTGTGTTTTGGGCAGAGCAGATGATGCCAGTGAAACAGCTTAAGTGTATCTGAAAATAAGACAAAAAATAATGCATTTATTTTTCAGAGCTGATAATACTAGAGATTTTTTTTTTTTTTTTTTTTTTTTTTTTTTTTTTTTTTTGAGAAGCTCTAGTGCTCCTGTTCACTCAAGAAAAGAGCTTAAATTTGGCAGGGCAAGAGAAGATGAGGGATGAGCTGTGTTGAGGGATGAGCTGTGAGTTACAAGGCAGCCTTAGTTTTGCAACTAAATATTGCAAAACCAGTGTTCATAATGGCTAGCTTCAGCATCAACCTGAGGAGAAAACAAAATAACTCCCCATGATTTGACCACTATTTGTTCAGTTCACTGAGTAAGACAGGGCCTTTATATATGAGTAAAGAAAGGTAGAGGATGCACTCGAATGCTTAACTAAGATTAAACTAGCAACACTAATTTTGATTGGTTGCAACTTTCAAGTATTTAACTTAATTTTTGTAAAAAAATTACTTGTACAGAGGATTTACTGATGTGATTTGTGTAACATTTTATGAAGTGTGAAGGGTTTTTATTTAAAAGCTTCTCAAACCTGTTTGTCAAAAATTTGGCAATTTGGGGTCAAGCAAGAAAATAGTGGCATTCAAAATTGGTCTAAAAGCTTTTGTCATGTGGGCAACCTTTTCCAACACTTTGTGGGACTGCCAGATTGTCTGAAACCTGCAAGGTAATTTCCTCCTCAAAGTGCAAACGGAAACCAACGTAACACACATACATTCATTGTCAGGGCTGTCTGCTATTGAGAACTCACTAAGAGCCCATTGCCTTGTGATGACTAATTAAATCTGATTTACTTACTCTCCAAAGTTCAGTTTCTTCCACGCCTTAAGCAAAGAGCAAAGGAAAACTCCGGAGAATACAGGAAAGAAAAAAACCCACGGGAATGCAGGCATACCCAGTGCTGAGCTATCAGCTTCTTTTAAGCCAGCTGAGAATAACTCTGTCTTTTGATGAGTCAATTAATAATTTTTGGTGGGATCCTTGCAATTCTTTGGCCTCTGGTTGGTTCATGAACAGCTGAAGAGCAACAGGTTTTTTCCTTTTTACCATGTAGTACAATGTCCAACAGCTGCCTTTTCTAATGTGCAGTGATCACATCAGCTCACTAAATTTCTCAGTCCAGTCATACATTCTCCTTGTCTTGTTATTCACCAGTGAGCCCTGTTTGTGTGGTTAGTGCAGTTCCAAAACCATCTTTGCAGTTATGCTCAAAACTAAAGTATTTTTCCTTGGTTTAAAAAAAAAAAAAAAAAAAAAAAAGTTGCTTAGTCTTTCATAACCACCTTAAACTGGCTGAAGTCAACAACACAATCAAAAAGATAAGTTTCACCCTTCCTCCTACCTCAGTCCTGCCTCTGCACAAGATCAGCACAAGGATTTGGACAACCACATAATGAGCCAGATCAGGAAACTGATCCAAATTAGAAACGAGCTTGGCCCCTGAAACATTTGCTTTCCCCAGCCATCTGAGTTCCCTGGGCCTGTTCAGCTCGCAGCTGCACAACAACTGTGCCAGCACAGAGCGGGTGGGTGACACGGGGTTAGGGCTGAGCAGCCCTTGTGGAGGAGGGAGGGTGGGACTCTTTCACTACTGACTTATTCAGCCAAGAGTGACACTGAGCTCAGGCAACCTGATTTACAGTCCAGAGCCTTTTCCTATTATGTTTTTAATCATTATATAAAATAGGCTGAGTATTTTGTCACAAAATATCAATGAAAACATGGAAGTGAAGGGATGCAGTAGGTGTCATTGTGTTAGTCTTCCAATGCTGTGATACAGTTGTCTCCCTTGTGTATAAATGAGACAGAACCTTCTGTTGAGACAATTACCATGTTTTTTGCAGCCTTCACACATTGCCACAAGCGATCCTGCTCCAAGGCTCCTTATCCCATGGATGCTAGTGCAGCTGTGTGACCATGGCAATCCTGAGTCCTGCACAGCAAGCTGTGGCACACAGCCACTTGCACAGCCCAGGCATTTGGGCACTGCTTGTGCAGCCACTGCAACCAAGGGACCAAGAAATAACACCTCAGGATTGCCAAACCACCTTTGATTTCTTTTCTCATAGAGTTATTAGCTTTAATTTTGTCTCTGCCACCTGTCTGAATAAATTTTAATATATCATTCTCTGGTGGTTTTCGCAACAAGATGTAACTGGGACAAGGACTGTAAGAACTTGAAAACAGTAATTAAAGTGGGAGATAAGATTAATCTTAGTGGTGTCTTCCAAGAAACCAGCAATAGAGCTAGGTTATTCCAGTTATGTAAATCTTTTTAAGCTGAATGACTGAAGAGAAATTTAGTTTTCAAAGAACCAATAAGGTTTGATTACACCACGTCCATTATCCCTTGCTGAGGTGATAGGCAGGAGAAAGTGAAACTGCCTTCAAAAGCTTCTATGTGGATTCAGGCAAGATCCAAAGGGAGAATTCCATTCTCTAGAAAGTACAATACTGGTGCAGTGCAGTGGGCAGGAATACTGTGCTGGGTGGAGGCACGTGATGAACTGTCAGAACAGAGGGCAACCTCCCTTCTTTACCAGAAATGTAACACTGCTGGAGCAAAGTCCTTACATCAGAATCTAATGAGAAAACAACCAATAAGGGAGATAAGGGAGTGCCCTGCTCAAGACTGTGTTTCAGCACAAACCCTTTTGAATCATAACTTTTAATAAGGATCTTGGCAGCTTTAGCTGGGCACATTAATCTTAAGAAAGTAATGAATTTAGGTCTGATTCCCATCATTCCAATGGTGGAAAAGATGAATGACTACTCAATCTGATCAAAGATTCTTTCTGGTATCTGCAGATTTATGGCAGAAGCCTTATTTAATATAACAGAGTAATAATACATGTAATAACCTTGTAAAATTATCAAGTTCCACATTTATTCCATATGGATCCCTCTTACTCATGGTGGGCCAGTTTGAGAAGAACTTCTGAGAGTGAAATGGTTTCTTTGTTCTTTTGCCTAGGACAGTGAGCAGAACACTAAGGCAGGTCCCAAGTAGATATTTGACTCTATAGAGTCAAACTCATTCTAGAAAATGGCCAGACATCCCAAAACAGGACTATAGAGAGCCCTCATGTCACAATTGCTACCTTCAAGGCCTTTCACAACTTAGTTTCTTTTTTCCTGTGCTTGTACTGTGGCTAGAGAGGACCTTGTATCCAGATGGGCTTGGAAAACCATATGCAGTGCTGCACAGTTATGATAACCTCCTAAAATGCTTCTTACCTTCTCCTACATGCTGTCTTCTGCCTGGGGCACCTTTCCCAAACAGATCTGTGTAGTTGCTAAGCAGTCTGCATATCCTATATTAATAATGCTGAGGTGGGAGGCTTGTTGAATACCCCACCTAATCAAAGACGAAGCAGACAAGCCAGGAAGAATAGAGGGTGGTAAATTTTACCAGCCAGCCCAAGAAAGAAGGCAATAATGAAATCTACCATCCTTAGAAAGCTATTATTCTTCTTGAGAGAACTGCCTGTTCTCTCTGAGAATATTGTTGGAATCTCCCTGTGCTAGGACAGGAGTGTAATGGCTGAAAAGAAAATCACTCCAGTGAGTTAATGTAAATAATAAGTTGTGTGTTTGATATAATTTAATTATTTAATTATCCATAAAACTCTTAATTTCTGGTAGAAACCTGGTGTACATGAAGGTGAAGCAAAGTTACTGCCTTTGGAACTAAACTGTTTCCAGCAGACACTCTCCATCCCAGAACCTCTTGATTAAGCCAGATGAAGCCTGGCTGAAGTTAACAAGGAATACCAAATCTTAACCTGCATACAAACTTGGATTTTAGATGAAGATTGAAAGCTAATAGTTGTTGTAGCCACAGTATTAGTAGTAGTATTTCTTAAATACTTGTTACATATTGTAATAGTATAAAATATGCAGCATAATGAATGTCTTTTAGCACTCTGCCTTGTGATAATTGGTTTCTGAGACACAGATTTTAAAGCTGATTGGGCAGGTGCTTGGTGAGATGTTAGAAAGTGTCTATGAGATTAAAGTTTCCTTTGAGAATCATCTTAGAAGTTTATCTGCGTAAGTGCCCCAACTCCATTAAAATTCAGGTTCACAGGCCTTATGACTGATGGTGTCATCAGATTGTGCACCTAATCTGATGAAAAGACAGGCTGTTTACAGAAGGAATGGTTCTTCTCTTTCTTCATTGCCCCAGCCTCATGGCCTGTTTTCCTTGCACCAGCCTGAATGATCATGTAGTTGCAGAGAAAAAAACCCATTCTCTGCTGCCTCTTGAGACAGCACAGTTATTCAGCCCACTGCAAAGGAGGAGCATCAAGGCAGATACCCAGGTGTACACACCCCTCTGATCTCCTTTTTTCAGTTTTCTAATGATATTCAGGAAAGCCAGGAAGAAGTTAAAGATCCAGAGTATTACAGTAGTCAATGGAGTTAGAAGTGGTGAGTGTGATGTAAGACACTGCTGATACTGCTCACTCACAGAGTAATGGGTATGGACAGACAGCTCTGAGTGCACACCCTAAAGCAGGGGGCAGACTTGAAGTTTTGTTATGGCCAGAGTGCCAGAACAGCCCAGCCAGGGAAGCCTCGAGGCAGCTCTAACCAGGGCACACTGTTTCTGTCTTGTCCCCATGCCTTCTCACACCTCTGTTCTGTCTGAAGCCAGCTCTACCCACTCCCTCCAGGACAACCACTCTGGTTATGAAACATCAGCAAAAGACTCTCCTAGGCTGCTTTCTAGCCCTTTTTAGGGAAAGCAGCATATTAATGTGATCCTCCCCAAGCCTCAACGTAAGTAGGAAATAATTTAATTCTCTCATGCCAAAGCCAACCTACCAGTCAACCCTAACAACAACAAAAGCAGTAAAAATGTGGTTTTAACAAGACACCTGACAAACTGCAGTGCTTCCCTAATTATCTCCTTGTCATATCTGTTTAGAGTGAGTCATGAATTGATACCTGAGCAATCAGGATCCAGTGGATGGAGCTTGTGCCCGCCAAGTCAGCGTGCAGAGCAGAGCTCAGGCACATGTAGGGCCTTTTCCATGTATTTCTCTGTGAGAGACTGGATCGCTGAGACTGCAAAGCTCTTGGGGCAGATACTACTGCTGCATCCACTACTCTCGATCCAGGACATCTGGACCCAGATTAAGGACTATCACAGTACAAAAAACAGTTTCAGCTTCATGTTTCTTGTGTACCTTGCTTGCAAATGTCTTCATTACATTGACAAAATTTAAAGACCTTTCAGTTTGTCTCGAGATAAATTTTACCAGTTGTATCTGCAGTCCAGTGCTACACAGTGTCTGTGATTGCACATAAAAAGAAAAGTTGACAGTACTTGCTAACTGTAGTTGTGTACAGTGTAAAGAACAAAATACACATTAAAGATGATTACCAAAGTTCACTCATCTTGAATCATTTAAGGTTCAAAATTTAAGCAGTAAAAGAGTAATTTTATTCCAGGCTTTCCCCATCAATATTATGGCATCCTGTGTGGGAGTTCCTCTACTATTATTGTAGCATAATACCTAACAACATACTACAGTTCACCTGTTTGCAATTTATGTGGTATTTATCTGGCAAAGCAATGGATGAATTTTAGATTATGAAGTTAGAAAGAAGCACTGATACCCTCATAGGCATAAACCTGGCCATTTTTTACTGCCGCTATCGTGCTCCTTCTGTGACCTTGGGCAAGCCATTCCAGTTCTGTGTCTTCAGACTCACAATGCACCTGGGTGGGCAGGACCACTGTTCATCTGGTAAAACTCTCAGGGCCTTAAGTCCTCCAGGTCTCAGTGTTGCTGGATTTTATAATGAGGTTAAAGTCATGAACTGCCTATACATGTGAAAATTTACTAGTCTAAGTATAGGGATATAATTATGCCAGTATAGATATATCAGAGTATTTTGCTATGTAGAGACATCTCGCACTTGTTGCATCATATCTCCTTCCAGGAAGGATGACTGGGTAAAAGCCAAAGTATTTGTTAAAGAATCGGTTTCAGTTCAATCTCGCTTGCGCAACACTTATCTGACTACTACGAAGATCCCGGTAAACACAGCAGGCACGAGAGGCTCACAGTTCCACATGTGGGCTCCAAACTTTCAGCCAGTTCCACTTTGAAGCTGACACTTGCAGATCCCAATGGAGTTCTCGTTCATTTCAGAGGGACTATGGCGTGAGGCTTCATTACTGTGGGTCTGGCTGCACAAGAAGCCTCACGCATCGTAATGGGTTTACCGGCATGAATGAGGAGTAGGTGCAGCAATACCTATGGGCAGAAGGATGTCCACGTGTGAAACACCTGGGGATAGAGAGTGCTCTGTCATTTGGAGGTATTACAGCAATTACTTCAGTATTAAGACTAGACCGAGTCAAGGCTGAATGACCTGTGGCAAGCGGCAGGACATAAGCCTGTTCGATCAGGAATTGACTTTAACTCCCAAGTCTGACAGCATCCGCCGCTGTTCCCAAGCCCCGCTGCCGGAGCTCTTCAGCCGCTCCGGCGGGGCACCAACGCCTTTTAAGCCCCAGTGCGGGTGCCGGAGGGGGCTCACACCCGGGGCGGGGGTCGGGCTGCGGGTTAGGGCACACAGCGGCCGTGCCGTGCCGGGCCGGGCCGTGCCGGGGCCGCTCTCCGGCGGCGGGCGCAGCGCTCCCAGCGGGGCCCGGCGGCGCGGCGGCGGGGGCGGGAATTTGGGGAGGATCCCTGGCCGGGCCGGTGCGTGTGTGTATGTGAGTGTGTGTGTGAGTGTGCCGGTGAGCGGCGCGGGGCGGCTCCGGCCGCCTGACGCCAGCCGGGCCACATCCATCCCGATCCCGATCCCGATCCCGATCCCGATCCCGATCCCGATCCCGGCGCGGAGGAGCTGCCTGCTGGCCGCCCGTCACCGCCCGCCAGCCGGTAACAACTTCGCGTCCCCCCGCGCCTCTCCCCGCTCACTGTCCCCGGGGCCGGGCGGCTGTGCCCGCGCATCCTCCTCTCCTCGATCTCCTCCTCCTCCGCGGTGCTCGCCCGGCGCTGCGCGGAGGTCCCCGTGCGGCGCGGCGGGAGCGGCTCCGGGCAGCGCAGCGCTGCCGCTCTCCTCCCGGCATGATGGCGTCCCTGCGGCGGCCCGGCGGGGACCGCTCCCGGCTCCGAGTTGGAGGGTAGGTGCCGCGCCGGGCCCGGCGGGCGGCAGAGCCCTTCCCCGCCGGGAAGCCGCCGTCCTGCGGCTCCTCCTCGGCCCCGTGGTGGCCCGCGGGGACCCGGCGGAGCCCCGGCCGGCCAGGGCAGGGGCCGCCTTTGTGTGTGCGGGAACAGCCCTTTGCCTCCCGCCTCGGCCCAGCCGCGTCCCTCTCACTCTAATTTATCTTCTTTCTTCCTTTTCCCCCTTCCTTTCTTTCTTTTCTTTCCGCAGCCCCTTCCCCTCCTGTCCTCGTCCCCCCCTCCCGCCCTTCTTTCTTCTTTAATGACAAATCTGTGCTTAGAGGTCAAGGAAAGTTCACTTTTTTTTTTCCTTTTCCCAGTTAGAGGGTTTGGATGCTTGAGATTTTCCCCCTCCTCAGTATAGTTATTTCATATACTCGTATAGCCAAATAATCTTATCCTGAATATAGATCTTTAAAGCTTATTAAAATTTACTGGCGTGGAAATATTCAGTCATGCGTTTGAAAGGATCTGGGCCAAATACTGAGCTTTTTTTTTTTAATATAAACTGAAGTCAGAGGGAGTTCTGACCGAGGCAGGGTTGCTGTGGTTGCTCTTTTGTTAGTAGATCAATCTGGAGAAGGTACGTGGTCCGACCTTACAGTTTGCTTTTACAGTATCTGGATAACAACAGCTTATTCTGAAAATTAATTGTTATTTTGGTGTACTTTAGGATAAAATGAGGCTCACTGCTTGTCTACAGTTTTATTTGGGGAAGCGTTTTAAATAGAGGTTAATAAAAACAGTATTGTTAGAGCCAGATGGGGAGGAGTAAAAGTAGATGTGCATTTCAGATACAGGCAGATGGAAAAGATCGTTGCCTGAAACATGTCAGTGTTTAATGGATGGCAGTGTTCGAAGATCCTGCACCTTAAAACTAACATGCTTCTTAGGAAAGAGCTGTCATAACTGATAGTTGGAATTTTTCTTACATACAGAGGGGAAGTCAGAAAAAGAAAACTTGTTTAATATTTTTTTCTTCCAACAGTTATATGTGTTTTTAAGCAGCACTCAGGAGTAAGAATAAAAACGGTAGCTTACCCTGCCTGCAGAGTATACTTTACTTTGCAGGTGTGTGTCTGTAATTCTTCATGTAGCTGACTGCATGCACCTTGTCGTATCAAACAATAGAAGCAAATCATGTGAGGGAACCTAAATTTGGCTTATTTTTTTCTTTTACTTGTGAGTAATGTCTTGGCTGAATTATGAGACATGAGTTTTTTAGTTGCAGCTGATTAATACTTAATTTCCCCCTTGAACCAGAGAGCAGTGCAAGATTCTCACTGGATTTTAGTGCAGGTTTTGAGTGCTCACTTCTCTGTTGTGACTGGAAGAACATCAGTATGAAAATGAGAGAGATCTGGCCCTTTTTGGAGTTCTTGCTGTGGTCTTAGGGATGAAGTCTTGCAATTTACTTCAGACTGTAAGTAGTTGCTTGAGAGAAATTTCCCTGGAATTGGGTGTTCCAGAAACCTTCCACAGCTTTGAGAAATGATCAGTTCAAGGCATGATCAGGTTACCCTAGGGGTAGGGATTTGTCCTTGCATCTGTTTTGACCCCATTACCATTGGGTATGTAATCAAGTACATTTTTTTCCTATTCTGTTCTGTTCAACTTGCTTTTTTGTGTACCCTTGAAGATGTGATGATCTAATACATTTGAGAGAAGTGACAGAGTAAACAGATGGAGGTCTTTCTGTTTTGGTATAAATATTAACTATCAAATCAAATATTTGAAAACTGATGAGTTTGGTGTTTGCTTTTCCTCTGGAGTTTGAAAACAGAAGTAAAGATTTAAATGTGAAGAAAAACAATACAAAGGTTAATAAAAGTGCTACTTGCGTTTCTGAGTACTAGGAAATTATTCAGATTAAAATATTAATTTCTTTGCTTGCTAGAGAGATTTAATTTTTAAAAATAAAGGGGTTATGACTGTTTTTTTTCTTCTTTTCAATTAAGACATGAATGCTCTGGATATTGCATATTGCCAGTGTTCTGCTCGGTTCAGCCCAAGCTGTGTGTGTAAAATATCATTTGAGTAGTCTTACAGGCCTAATGGAGGCATCATCTCTGCTTTATAAATAATGTAAGTTGTGTATAATGTGGAGTCCCCAGAGACTGCAGAGAAAGCATCATTACCAGCCTTTTCAACCTGCTGGAGATCTTAAATTGATTTACAGCACTGAACTGGTGCAAAATGATACATCAGGATGACACAGGGTCAACCTGTAAAAGTCTATGATGTGAGCCTGTTAGTTCAGTCATCATAATTAAACCATATTATGAGGGCAGTGAAGCAAGTGTCTGTGACATGTCCCATTGTGCTTCAGATACGGCTGGTTTAAGAATCAAATAAAGAGAGTACTGTGTGTATTATTTAAGTTATGCAAAGAGTAGTTGAAATTAAAATTTGTGGCCCTGTGAAGAGTAAAAGCTGAACCAATTTAGGCTGACTCTCCACCTCTTCCTTGCAGTCATTAGGAGCTGAAATATGAAGGCATGTGCAGCTCGGGATGTATGCGTGGGGAAGTGGTTGTGAGTGAATCTCTGAAATTTCTACATCCTTTCTCAAGGATCAGCTGGACTTTACTTGCAGATTGTACTATCAGATATCAAAGGAACAAACAGACAAACAAGCCAATGGTTTGGCTTTTTCCTCCTAGTATTTCTATCCTACTGAAATTTGTAACTGCCTGTTGAAACATTCGTGCAGATATGAGTTCTTGTATAAGACAGAGCATTTTAGTGATTTCTTGAACTGTATGGCAAACTTCTAGAACAGACTGTAATTTTGAATATGAGTTGGCATAGGTCACTTTTCTTAGTGAAGACAACGGTGGCTATTTGTGTTTTCCTCTTAACAGCTCTAGAAAATAGCATGCCACAGGTAGTAAAATGTTTGCTAAATACTCAGCATCTTAGGCCTTGCTGTTTCTGCTGGTAAAATCACTATGATGTGTTTTGGGAAAAATCCTGCAAAAATGATTTTTATTTCTTCTTTCTGCTAGTCAGCGTGCTGCTTAGGGATTTGAGAGTTTTGCATTTTTTAGTGTTTAAACCAACTCCTCATACCTGAATTGGTGTGAATTTTTAATCTCCTGAGGTTCTTCCAGCCCAGAAAGAAATGTACCTTATTTTTAGTCATAAATATAAGTAAAAAAATAATTTTGAGGCATGGAAGTGAAGCAGACAAAATAAATGGTCACTAGTTGTAAGAGATTTATTAGTCGCCAAGTTCAGTTGCACCTCAGCAGCATGAGCTTTTGCTAAGGTGCTTTTTGAGTGGCAGATAAAGGAATTAAAGCTCACTTTGGCATGCAGTGGCTTTTAAAACGTGGATGTGGAGCTGTCTTATGTGTCAGTGCAGATGAAGAAACTACCTGTATTGGAGAGAGAGCCATAAAAACTGTGAAAATGAAAGTCAGATTGCACAAATTGCTTTATGGTTAATGAAATGAGCCTACCAATGTGTGGGGGTTTTGTTGGTTTTGTTTCTGGTTGTTTATTTAATTTCTGGTTTAGGTTTTCATTGCAAACTTACCCAGCTTTGCTTTCAGAGTGGGGAAAGGTCTGTTCTGCCCATAAAAACATCACTGTTGTTCCCTGTAGTAACAGCATACCAATGTTCTTACACCGGCCTTTCTTCTGTGTACAGCAAAAAACTGAATGCATGCTAGTCTTAATAATTAAAAGAGGATATGTGATTCCTAGAAGTTTTCCTTTGAAATGTACTGAGTGGGAAATTTGAGTTTAAAATATAAACCCCAGGCTGGCAAGCAAGATTTGAAATGCTGGTGACTTACATGCTCATCTGCACAGGCATCTTGCAATTCTTAAGCTATTTTGCTCAAGCTGTAGAACAGCATAGAGAATTTATATTAGAATGGAGGGTTCTGCTTGGGATTGGAAGGAAGTTATTTTAAATTGATATTGTTTAAGTTTTAGAGGTGTATCCCTGCAGTCTGGGGTGTAACTGTTTCCATTAGAATGTCGCTATTCTTCAAGATTTGAAATAAGCAGAAAGAACATTCGATTTGGGCTTTTGTGGAGGGCTTTACAGAGGATGGATTCAGGGCTGAGGACACCCTTGGCTGGATAATGGCTGCTACAAAGATCCCTATCCTCCTCCTCAGACAAATGGTAATTTGCATTACACAAGCTTTTCGGATTGCTGTGTATTTGAGTGGGGGATGCCTGTGTTTTTCAACGGGATAGAGAAGGCAAACATTTCATAAAATGGGCTGATTTCAAGGAATGAAAACATCTTCTAGAATGAGCCCAGATCATACAGGATTCTCTCCCTGCATCCATTTGATGCCTGCATGTGTTGGCACTGGAAGTTCCTCTTAGTTTAATAGGAACAAAGGGCAAGCACACTACTCCTAATTAGACTGTGTGAGGTCAAGTATTGTACACATGAAACACTGAACTCTTGAGCTGTGGAGATGGGCCCATTTGTATTACTTTTTTATTTTGGGAGAGGAAGAAGGATGTGTCAGGATCTGTGGCAGTGGGATTGCTCTGGTGGAAGGATTGTGGGGCCATAGCGCCACGCTGCAGCTAGGTTGAGCCATCATTGGATTCCATAGGGTTTTCTGCAAGCATGGATTGCTTTGCTCAGTTGAACTCTTCTGGTGATTGCTGTCTTGGAGACTGTGTAGAAGCTGAGTTTAGATGAGGGGTTGAAGCTTTTTTCTTCCTGTCTCTAGACTTGCCAGTGTAAGGATGCTGAGCAGAAGAGCTACTGTGGACACTTGCACAGTTTGGTCATTCTAATGTAGCTCTGTAATTGTTCTGTACTATGTCCCTTTTATTCCAATATCTGTTATCCACTTGGGAGAGTGACATTAGAACAGATGTCACCAGTCTCTCCCATTTGGTTCTTCCCCCACCCTTTCTCCAGCATGCACAGGCAAAGTCTAGAGTACAAGGAGGAAAACAAATTATTTTTAAACATGCCTTTATATAAGTCATTATATTTAGGCACTGTTCAAAGCAGTATCATCCAAACCCAACTATTATGTTGAGTTGGCATGTAAGCAAATCATTAATGTGGTTCACCAGTGATTTCTGAAGCATTATTTCATATTTCTGTACTCATAAAGGGAACACTCTTCCCAACATGGCAGCAGATGAGACTGTCTAAGCCAGTGTAGACAGTCTGAATTATAGCACTTAATGGTATTCAGAAGTATATCACTTGCATGTTTTTGTCATTAAAATGACTAAAATGCTAATCCACATCAAAGTGATCTATGGACTATCAATCCAATATTGGGTAGCTTGAAAATAAGATACCCATTAAATTTTTTTGCAGTGCTGAAGTGATTATAGACAGACCCATGACAATTTTTGCTGTCTCCTCGTGTCTCTCCCCAGCATGGGTCCAAGGCTCTCATCTGCCCTCTAGTTTTGACTGATGGACCTTGCTTCCTTCAGTACTTGGAAGTTGTTTGAGGGAAAGCTGAAAATATGTCCTCTCAATACAGATTTCATCCACGAGTAGAACTTGGATTTCAGGGTTTGCAACATTACAGAGCTTCTTCTACAGAGGTGGCAAGACTGATGTACATGTTTAAGGAAGTGTCTAAGTAGATGAAAGCAAAAAAAGCGTATGAGCACACTTCTGTAGCAGGTTGAAAGGTTTTCCATGAGTTTAGAGAATCTTGTATATTCAGATTGATTGGTGCATGCAGTGACCATAGTTGATAATATCTTTACTTGCTTTTCTTTCTCATTGCTCAGCACTGCGAACTGGTATCTCATTCTTCTGTGTTTATGTGAAAGATTAAATTACTGAGATATTTTTCTTGTAAATAATTTCAGACTTCTGATTTCAAGCATTTTAAGGCATTGAAAATAATATCAGCATTCTGTCTGTAGCATGTTGAAACCAAGGCATGAGACTCTTAAAGATATTATATTCTTACAATGGTGTGTATATAGAATCCTTCAAGTGGATAGATATGCTATATGTGTGTGTGCACATATGAATACCTAAAATAATAGTCACTGCTGTTGAAAGTTAAGTGGTTTGGATCAGATAAAGGTAGGCTACACCTATATATAGTTGAGAAGAGCCTGTACATTTATCAAGGTCTGTGTATGTAATAACTATTTATATATAAATACTTAAATGCCGTTTAAATGCTTAAAAGCCCCAAATCAGTTTTGGTTAAAGATGAAGTAAGTAACTGGAGAATCATGTTGCAACAAATTGTGGCTTCCCCTTAAATATGTTCCTAAGGGTGATAGGAGGAGGAAACATCTGCTGTTTGGTCAGATGCTGTTAATAAGCTGCATATTTGACTTCATTCTGCCAGTGTATTTCACCTTTGTATAGGTTAGGTTTCATTTGAATATTGACGTGGGAGGAATTAATCATGCACCCTTGTTATCTTACATGCATCTTACTAGTAAGGACTTTGGTCTGTTGAGGGAAAAATACGTAGCATGTAACTGGACAATTTTTTCTGTGGCAGGCAGAGAAGGGTCCCAACATTTTGTCAAGATAAACATGGTAGTGTGTGTAAGAGAGGGCGCAAGGTGGTGCGGAACTGACATCTCCTGCTCTTTCAGTTGATGGTTTAATTCTCTGGAGTGTCCCTATAATTTATCCAGCTGGAGAACAGCAAAAAATGTATGGGTTGGTTTTTTTTGTTCTCTGTTGTTTTTTAACTACTTTCCTTTTCTTTCTAGCCCTCCCAAGATGTTGTAAAACAAACTCTGCTAGTGTTTTGGTAGGACAAAATAGTTGGCAGAACACCCTTGCTCACTGTTGGCCAGTTGTCTTTTTTCCAAGGGTTTCTGAGCTGTCTTACATGAAGCAAGAAATTTACTTTCAAGTTAGGCCACTCACTAGCACCTGCTTAGGAGTATAGATTCTGCTCCCAGGTCCTGAAAAGTTATTAAAACTGGCTTATCAATAAAACACAGTCCTGTTTGATGAAGGGTCTTTCACTTCATATCTAAATGCTCTGGTGTGAAATTTGACATTTTTTTACCACTGTTATGGTTTCTAGGCTGAAATTTACTTTGGGGAAGGCAGGTTTGGATTTATTTTAATCTAGGAAGGGCTTTATTCAGGTTAGTAAAACTACAAGATGATATTTTTTTCTGTTGAATTAATTCCATGTTTAATAAAATAATCCATCCTGCCTTTGCAGATAAGCTGGGAGATAAACAGGACATGAACATGACAGGGCTTAGTCATGGTTGCTTAAGGTACCTGATGCTATAGTGATGAGTATGGGATGGGAACCTCTGTAGGTCAGAATCTTCCAGTAGCTCACAACCAGTGAAAAATGGGGTGGAAAAGTGGCTTCTTACCCGGGCTGTAGGTGAAGCAAGGTGACAGTGTAGAGGACTTGGTTTTAATGGAACAGATCCATACATGAAGCCAACTTCAAAGATACAAGCATGAAGGGAGGAAGAGGGAGGCATTTCAGAAGGCTTCTGGATTCTCTGAAGTCATCAAAATCAGGGAGAAAGCAGCTTTCTTGCGTGTCTGCCTGTGCACAGCAAACAGAGCCCAGTCCCTAGCTCAGTGCAGCAGCACTTGATGCCATGTAGTAGTTGTGCCAAGGCAAGCAGAGTTCTATCCAGTTTTCTTGATCTGGTTGCTTTCCAGATGTGTGGCCAGATTAATTGGCAGGTGGTTGTTTGGAGAGCTTCATGGAATCACAGTATGGTTGAAATTGGAAGGGGCCTCTGGAGGTCAGCTGGTCCAGCCCCCTGCTCAGTCATGGCCATATAGGTTGCCTAGGACCATATTTGGATGACTTCTGTTTTTCCAGTTGTGTGACAACTGCTCTATTGTTTTGTCCCAGCAGTGAATAAAGTAGATTTGAAATTTATTTGAACCTCAAGAGACCTGCCAACATGTACATGATGGCTTCAGGGATTACTACACACACCATTACACTGGTTATATTTCAAATGTGTGGTAGTATTTCAGGAATCCTAAACACATCTAAAGCATGTGCTTTCCTGTACAGGGAGGGAAGAGGGACATGGGAGGGACAGAGAGCCAACTTGAGTGACTTTACTGAGGTCTTACCATGAGCCTCCAACACTCATGACCAGAATTTCATCTCCCTTCACAGTCTCTTGCTCTTTGCTCTTTTCACGCGGGAAGACAGAGGTGGTGCTGAAGGCAATCTTGCCTCTGATACGTTACAGCTGTGTTAATTACCAGAGTGGGAACAGCCTTGCCCTCGGAGCCATGGGTGTGATAAAAGGGGGGCTTAGGTGGTAGGGAATCACTTAGAGTCTGCTGGCTGTGCTGTGAGGAGCCAGGGGTGGGAGGTTGTGCGAAGAACAGAAGGGGTAAGATGTTGTACAAGGGACAGACAGGGTTAGGCAGCCGTGATAGGGACAGGAAGCAGTGAGCTGGAGTTGCAGAGGAAGAGAGAAGAAGGAGAGAAAGAGCCAGAGCTGTGTGGACATGCCCATGGGAGGCTACATAGAAAAGGTATTAAAGACTTCTAGATAGCAAGGAGCTGCTACTTGAAGCTCTGTGAAGTTTTACTGAAGCACTCTGAGTGCATGGTCATCTCTAAGACATTGTCAGACACTCCTTTTCCTTTTTATCACTAAGAAGATAGAACAGAACTTGGTTATGTCATTATATAAGTCCTGCTAATTACCTGGTGAATGCAATGATGAACTATACTAATCTGAAAAATGTGAATTTTGACCTTGCTGAATGTCTTGGAAAAGCTGACTTACATATAGGTTGCCATTTTGACTATTGCAGTTTCCTGTTCTGCATTTTTGCCTGCTGCTGGCTTTACAGTCTGGCATATTTAATAACAGGCCCTTTATTATCCATGCTAGCTAGTGTCAGTGTTAAGTGCTTTCTCTTGGATGTAGTAGCCAAAGGAAAAATCTTTGTCTTTATTAGCTTAAACATTTAGGATAATGCAATTATAGTTTCTGTAATGTGTCGTGTTATATTTCATGTGGAAAATATTTTATAAATACTCTTGCTTAAACTCTGCAGTGTGTGGTATTTTTTGGATAGGTGGATATGAAATCATTCTTTTTTTCCCCAAGTTTGCTGTCTAGCTACTAGAACAGAAGGCAGTGGCAGTAGAGGGGGCTTGAATTGCTTGCTGGAGTCTTTGGTTTTTCAGAACCAGCCAAGGCAGGACTCCTTGCTCTGGGAGTGAGAGCAGGTTTTGCAAATCATCTGAAGTATTTGTGTGTGAGTGTGAGCTAATCTTTGACCTGGATATCACTTTAAAATTTGAGAGTGGCAGCTCCCTGAGATGGAAAGAACTCTTAAAAGCTGGATTTCTCTCAGTCCCAGCCATGGATTTCTTTGCATAGGCTGGCTGAATGACTTGGGTGCTCTGAGCTGATCCCACAGATCGTATTTTTTTGGTTTACGTTGGTTCTGCTGAGAGGTGGAGGGGAAGTTATGTTGTAGTACCAAGGCTGGCACAAGGGAGTAGAGGGAAACGTTTTCTCTCTGGGTGGGAGCGAGCCCTTGGGGCTGCTCGTTGGCTTGTGGACCTGTGACCTTGCTGGCCCGAGGCAGCTGCTGGAGGTAGCCAGTCACAGGCGAGTGCTGCAGCACTCCCAGATGAAGACTTCCCTTAGAGTGCTTGCCAGGGAAAGGTCTAATTTACAGGGTTTTTTTCCCAGATACTTATGTTGGTGATTAGCAGGGAGAGACTCGACTGCCAGCAGTGACGTCAGCCACAAAGCCCCAGTGTAGCTCAATTGGCAGCCGAACGACAGTGATTAATGGTGCAGTATCTCTTATGGGGGTGAGGGAGGATGGATGGAGAGCAACACTTAAACAAGCCTTCCTGGTCAAGTGTTGTTTTGCTGGTATAAACTGCAAGCTGTCTTAGAGAAGTTATTCTAGTTTAATGCAGCTGCATGAGCAGAGCACATCTAGTGCACGTCCTGTTAGACGGGACAAGTGTTTTTCCTTTGGAGGAAAAGAATGTACAAGTTTAACTTCTTGGTAGTAGAAACTTTATTTTCCTCTTTAGAGGATGAAATAACTTGAAACAATTGGCAAACTGGGTACAGTTAGCAGCATTATCAAGAAATCAGAGAAAAGGCAAATAATAAATCCACTAAAAATCCTTCTGTAAAAGCAGACTGGTGTTACCAGAAGTCACTGCCAGTGACGACAGTTAGGACACCTGAAGCCTGTCTGTGCTGTGAGCCAGTGCAGTGTCTGTAGCTTTCCTGGGTTCTGCACCACTGCTTAAGTCACTTCCAAATTTTTGGCTTTGGATCCACTTTTCTCAAAAGAAATTTAGAAAGTATTTGTTTTGGTGCTATATGGTTAGTGTGTTTAAAGGCTCTTACTGATTTTTGTTACTTGCATCTTTGTAGTATATTTCTTAACTTTAAGGAATTAGACTATCTACAGATTTAAGATACAAACTGTAGGTATTTCCCTAGTAGTGGGAGCTACCACTTCTCCTAGTGCTGGAATGAGCTACTCACTGAATTCACTTGTTGCCTTCTGCTGTGCTAAGGAACTCTCCAGGACGTGGGAATCTGACTGTAACATCTTTTTCATTTTTATCTCTGGCTTGGCTAGAGGCTTCTTTGCAGAAAGCATCAGCATAACTGGCTCCAGGGGATTTATTGCAGTTGACTGGATAACTGTTCCCTTTGCCCTTCTCCCCCCCACAGTTTATCTGGAATGACTCTTGCTCATGGTCAGACCTAATGCATCTCCTGTGGTTTGTGAACGGGGAACAGTTGAGAACTGGCAGTGCTGATGGCAGCCTGCTTTGGCACAAGTCTGATATTCCTGGTTTTTTTCCATCACACCTTTGCCTACCTCATTGCTTTCAATGATTTGGGACATGAGGACTCTCAATCTTTCAGGCCAGCCAGCAGTCAGGGTTGTTTGAGCCTAAAGGCTTCTTATCTCTGGAGCTGGGGAGTCCTGGTTTCAACCCCAGAATTATAGACATCTATGTAATAGCTAAAAGATGAGGAGTCTGAAATCTTTGTGTGTTCTTTCTGTGCACTAGCTTGTAGCCTAGAAGTAAGAAACCTTGGCACACAACTTTGGAGCTTAGAGTTCTGTTCATCCTCAGTACCAGCTGTGACTGTTAGTTCAGTAGCAGGCAGCAGTGGAAAATTTGGAAGCATTATGGCTGTTTTAAGCTAGCCTGCTGCTGACCTTACAGAGCATGCAGTGTTTGGAAAATGCTGTGTTTTGGTGTCTTGACTGTAAGAGACTTGCAACTCTGCAAAACCTGACTTTTGAAACTTCAAACTGGTCTCAAAAATTATGGTGGAGTGATTAGTAGGTTGTCTTACTGCCACATGCAGAGTCATGCAGGCTCTGTCAAGAAGAAAAGCTTGCAGATAAGGGAAGGGTATTGAGTGATTCTTTATGTGGCTTGTTGGTTCCTCTTCCAAAAGTCATGAAAAGCTTACAGATAACCAGGGAGTCAGACAGACAGATCACAACCCTTTTCTTCTGTTGTAAAACCTCTGTATTCCCAGTAAGCCATGTAGGAGGATATCTCCCACTTCCTTTCAAGCTATGCTGTTCCCAACTGCTGTATTAACTATCAGTTCCTATCTGTGGGTTGAAGCCTTTGTACAGAATACTCCAAAGCCTTGATCTCAGGAATATGAGAAAACAGTTTGATGTGAGATTCTGCAGATGTTCTGGCACAGGGCTGTGACAGCTGCTTTTGCCTCATCCCACAGTTTTTTGGATCTCTCTGACTCCTTGTGTATGTCTGCACCCTTATTTTGCCCTTTTGGAAGGGGAAAGGAGTGTCCATGACTTCTGGGTCTGTTTTTAGTGTAGGCATGCTCAGAGTTGTACCTCACCTGCAGGTAAAGGCTGCGATCAATCCTTTATAAGTGTTTGTGGGTGTATTTTAAACTTTAACCCAAAGTGTCCTTGACTTGGTCTCAAGAGGATCCCTAATTTGTACTTGCATGAAAATTGTAAACTTCAAAGAGTTAGTCTTGTGTGGAAGTTGAAGGGGCATCTATAAACACTGTTCTTTGATTTATAAAGGCTCTGTGACTTAGGATGGCTTGATAAATACCAAGGAACTGCCAGGGAGTATCTGCTGTGATGGGATTGTGCAGCTGTTCCTCACTGTCCTGAGGACCTGGAGCACACTGGGCTTTGTGCTGAAGTCCACTCCTGGTTTTCAGAAGGCCACTCATGACATGCTGTAATTAAATAATGTTTCATTGGACAGTGAAAGTCTGGCAAATTTTGGTGTTTGTGTCTGAGTTGTATAAACTCTGCTTGAAAAGCTGTGTCATCTTTAAACACTTTCTCTGTCCAGAATGGCAGTTGTGAAATGCACTTGATGAAAATCAACATGGACATTTTAAAGACATGAAGAAGGTACAGTGTTTTAAAAGTTATTTAAAGGCAAAAAATAGCTCTTTAGCTTTTACAGATAAGGCAAAAACAAGGGAAGTTGGAAGAATCCTTCAAAAAAAGTAAAGCATGCATCTCATGAAGTGCACTGAAATGTCTTTAGCATTAGCAAACTGACTATTCTTATTTTAGGTGTATAAATGGTTGGTGGAAGACTAATTTGTGGAAAAATTAATTTAATTCTACAGCATTACTTTTTTGGTTTCAATTTCATCAGTTTGTTCTGTTTTGCTGAGGCTTGACCCAATAACTTTTATTAGTGAATAATTTCTTCTCAGTTTTTGTCATATCTTGATTTGGTGAAGGATTTTGCTTTAAAGCTGGGGATCTTGAGCTGTAATTTAACATCTTTACTTAATCTCTGATAAATGAGGTCTGGGTCACAGTCTTTAGAAGTGGTTTAATGCAGCTGATGTAACTGTATTAGTGCATGCTCTTGGTGAAATGAATCATTTGTAGGAGCAGTCACTTGCCTCAGCTGAGCATAGCTGGAGTGCATTTGGTGGGGTTCCCCTCCTTAAAATATACCCTGTAGGAGCACTGCTCTGGCTGGGGCTGACAAACCCCTCTTTAAATTCATGCAGTCTGTGCTAGGTTTTGCTGTTCTCCGAAGACAAAACACGTCTTGCATTTTATGAGCTTCACTCAAAAATTTTGATGCCTGAGTAGTGATGGGTGTTTTTCTTTCTTTTCTGTTTTAAAGGTTTTCCTTTATGCTGCAGATGTATGTTTTAACTGCCTAAAAAAATCCCTGAAAGTGACATGTCAGTAAATTTTCCCCATCTCACCTGTGAAGGAAGTTCCTCCTGCCCTGTGCTGATGAATTGGAGGGAAATGCTTTTTTCAACTGATAAAAAGAAATAAAATTCCATGCCCTTCCCAAAGGAGGAATTCAACAATTGGACAAGTGATGTGGGACCATGTGTTGGTTTGTAAAAGGATATAGTTTGTAAAGATGTTTCCTTTGATGCCTGTGATGAATATGGATGTGTTTCCCTTGGAGAGGGTTTTGATTAAATTATGCAATTAGAGCTGACCAGACAGATCTAAATATAGGAAGAGGTTTCAGTTATCCTGCCTTTGTGTGTATTAACACACCCACACAGATGTGTGTTTGTTATTGTTGTAAACAACACCTGTTTTCTAAAGACAGTTCAAAAAGTCAGGAAAGGGAATGGTCTTTGTGGAAAAAGGGTTATGCAGGAGTTTAATGATGAAAGGGGAAAAAAGAATAAATCTGTTTTCCCCAGATTCTTCACCTTTTAGAGAAGGGCTGCTAACTTATTTTGATAGCTAGGAGTCCTGGCATCTTTGTGGGTGTTCACAAAACCATGGCCTGTGCTCCAGACTGGTCTTAGAGATTCTCCTGGATTTTTCAGGACTTGTTCTGTGTCATTTAACAATGCTGACTGAGATCCTTGGCTGCTCTTGTGCTCCTGAGTGCTCTTAGTATCCTGGTGTGGTAATCCAAAGATTACAAAATGTGTGGAGTTTAAGGACACCGCAGCACAAATGAAAATTATAAACCTGCCCCAGAGATGCACAATGAAATACCTGCTGTGGTGGCTGGTAATTCATAATGTCTCTTGACAATTGTTTCTTTGGGTGTTTTTTTTTTTTAATGTCTTGTCATAGTTTGAGGATTTCTTTAAGAGGCCTTTAGCTTGGAGAGAATGAAGAATGAAGAGTCTCTTCCTACATAGCATTTAGGAAAATAAACACCTAATGAACACTGTTCTGGCAAGTTTTGTGATTCACAGCCTTGTATTCATCTTATAGGTTATTTTAGTGAAGTTCATATTTTGCAGTCCCATCTGTACCAGAATTTTGACTAAATAATCAAGTTACAGTTCCTTCTTGACCTTGGTTAAAGTACTAGGCTGTGGTTTTGGAGATAATCTTTGAAAGCACATCCGATTCAGTCTGACTGCTTGCTGACACCAGAAGGGATTTGTGCACACCTGGGTGGATGTTTTGATGTATCCTACTTGTACTAGCCCTGCTGTGCACCAGGCTTATCCAGCTTCCTGACCAAGTCTCTTGGCAAGCTTGGTTTTAGTTTTTCCTGTATTCTTGGCAATATAAAATATATATAAAATAAGCACGGCAAGGAGACCAGCAGGCGGTAAAGGGAGAGCTGGGTGTTTTGTGATTTTGTGGACTCTCACATGCATATGATTGCAAGAATGAGAAAAAGCAGTGTGTTTTTCATCTCTGGTGAAAAAGGCAGGATTTGAGGATCTGGTGATCACTTAAGAGGCTGTATTAGTGTTAATGTTTTTTGTAAACATGGTGGAGATAGAACTCAAGAAGGATGGGTGTTTAAATTTGCTTTTTACAGGCCAAAGAAGTTGCAAAGGTATTGGGAAGAAGTGTTCTTGACCAGGACAAGGGCAGATCTAATTGTTGATGCATGTTAACCTTGGAAAGAGCCTTGGCCATGTTCTTTTCTCACAATGCATGTACTTGCTTAGAAAGACTTCTGTGCTGTTTTAGTTGTATTGTAACACAGGATTTGGTTTCTAATGTCTATGAAAAGCATACACAGTTCCCAGAGAAGCAACCATACATGGATGCTTCTGCATACATAGTGAAGTTACCATATATCTTTCAAATCTGGTACCTTCAATCCAGACGACCTGTAAGAATTTTCTGTTATCTTACTCTTGCAGTCGTGATAGCTGAGACTTCAAGGGCAAGGAGCAGTGCCTTGTCTGCCAGAAGCCAAGTGGGAGGCGGGCGGAAGAAAAGCTGTGGCTCACTGTGGAAACTGGCCGAACACAGTGTTCTTAGTTTGAGCTATGGGGAGCATGGGGGAGGAGCTGGCAGATGCTGATAGTCTAAGGTTATCCCTTCGTGCTCTGGACTAACACAGCAATAGGCTTTTTAGGTTTTGTGTCACTGTTGTCCTCCTCCCCTCTGCTGGTATAATCCTACATTGCCCCTATGGTTTCATTTTGCTCTCCCCCCGCCTGCTGAACTACAGGGTGCTTGTGGATATCTGACAGGATTTTCCCTGTGGGTTGTACAGTGCTATAGGGGAGATTGTCTTGGAAGGGCAATCCCTCAGCCAAATAGCACGAGGGATGGTCCAAGAGGAGTTTTGACAGACTTGGGTATTTTGGGCTGTAACAGAGGTTACTTCACAGAACTGGCTGTAGATACCCATCCTCCTGGCCCTTCCTGGGACTAAGTAAGGAAGGGAATCTAGTGCAGTGTCAGGAAAAACCCTGCCTACCCTGTTAGGTATGATGAGGTTTTTTCAACATCAGTGTGTTCCTCTTTCCTCGATGTGCTGTATATCAGAACACAGGATCACATATTTCAGTGTTTTTTTTAATTCTTTCTACATGCCAAGAGAACATAAAAGAGGGTTTTTTCATCTTGTCTTTTTCCAAACCTACAAAGTCAGGTTCTGTGCAAGCTCTCTAATGAGTTCCACAGCACTCTGATGTGAAACGTGCTTTCTTTTTTGCATGTGTGTTGTAATGTTACTGAGGTTTCCACCAGGTTTAGTGCATTTTTCCAAGCTGAGCAAGATCTGATCTTCTGCCGTAAGAAGATGCAAAGAATTTGTTGACTAAAAGGAGGGTAATTCAGCAGAAGACTCCAGACTTTATTTCACAAATCACATTACTTGAAGAAAGAAACAAACTTTTTGCTGCTTGCTCCAAGAATAAGGAGCTAGATTAAGTTAGTGCACAATATGTTGTTACACATTCTAGCATTGCAGCTGCTTAGACTTCATGCCTTTTAGTAATACATGGAAACTGCATGGAGAAGATAGTTCCTGCTGGAATAAAGAGACAGCTCCCTGCCTTCTGTGCCAAAATCTGTTTGGTGGGATTTTTTTAAAGATCTAAATATTGTACTGGTTACATGAGTTGCTGAAAATGTCAGAGAGGATAAATGACTAAATGTTTTTAAAGAAGCAAATTAAAATCTCTCTGCTTGTTTTTTTTTTATAGTGTTACTAAGTAATGGATGCTGGGAAGAGTATGTTGACTAAGAGAAATTGAATTTTTAAAATGTAGCATAGGCTAGACAGTTTTCTCTATTAACAATTATTCTCACTGTGGTTCCTGCCCATTTTTATGTTTAATTGTGCTAAGCATATATTAAAAATATTTAATAGGATCCTTTTTGCGTGCATCACTGAGCCTGTAATACAAATAATGAAATTAGTAGAAGAGTTAGAGTCACTTCTTGTTTGCCTGAAACTTGGGCTAGAAGTTGTTTTTTTCCCCCTTCCACCCCTCTAGGAGAGGATCATCTAATTGTCCAAACCCTTTCTCCACCCATCAAAAACAGTCATTTATGCAAAGTGGGACAGTTTCCTATGGGATCTCCTGTGGGAATTTGAAAGCACTCTCATTGAATATTTTACTGTCTGCTTCATGTTGCTGATGGAGTAACTGTCTTTTCTTTGAGGGCTAGAAAAATAGGACTTCACTCCTTTTGCCTAAATACATTTGCTTAAATACAAGACTGGCCAAACAGATATATATAAAAATATAATGCCCACTTTTTTTTAATAGGCTGTGTACAGGTTTGTGTGGTAATCCAAAGATTACAAAAAAGGCAACAGCAGTGAAGGAAAACAAATAAAACAACATCAGGATTTGAAAGAAGTTTGCTGCTTCCCATACATCCATCAGCAGACAGAACACATAATAAAAAGTGCATGGGTTTGGTTGTGTAGAGAGTGTCTGCTAAGTGGGTAACAACTCAGTTTCCTTTAAACTGATGCCAGACTGTCTTTTGGAGAATGTCTTGTTGTTTGGCCTAGGTTTCTGTTTTATCCCTACCTTGTGAATAAACAGACCCTTCAAGGGCTGGTGGTCACTTAACTGTTGGAAATAGTAACTCCCACTTTCCCAGAAGGGCAGATGGATTTGGGGAAGAAAGACTCAGACTGTGTCATCTGCTGACTCGTGGTTTAATCTTTATTTTGCACTTCTAGCTGATAAGACCACTTTGTGCAGAAGTAATACAGGAAATGATGCAGTGCAGAAACCAAGAGTGGCAGAAAGGGAAATGGAATGTACTGGCAAGGGCTCAGCACTGCAGACAAGCTCTCTGCTTCTTGGAAACGAAAATCTCCACATACATTGTGGTTTGGGTTTTATTTGTTTGGTTTTGTTGGTGTTTTTTTTTTTGTTTTTCTGGGTTTTTTTTTAGCTTAATATTGGTTTTGGAGGTTAGAGAAACTAGTGTACAGCAGCCTGTGAGTTTTGTCCCCCTTCCCTTATCTTGCTGCTTGTTAAAGGCTTGGGGTGTCCTTAGGCTTTGTTTTGGAGGCAGGACTTCAGCAAGAATCCCAGGCTAGAGGCTGGTGGCCTGCTGGCTCCTGCTGAGCTGCATTGCTCCCAAGCTCACCTCCAGTTCTGTGCCTAATGCTGTTCCTCCTGCTCCCAGCAGCTGTTGCCACAGATGCCACCATAGCTTTGATGGTGAGGGTGAAACTTGTTTTGGAGTGCGTGATTGTGGGAGTGGATGTGTATGCTGCAGGATTTGATCCAAAAACTTCAGAGAAGCTGCTCCTTTGACTGCTTGGAGCTGCATCTGATAGTCTCTTAGTCTGTGCAGAGCTCATGTACTAGGCCATGTTAGGGCTCTATTTTCAGGCACTGATATAAACATAGTCTTAACAGAAAGGACTTTCCTTTTTCACAGCAAGTAGCTTGGTGAAAAATGGATCAGGCCTAGGTAGAACTACATCTGCAAACATTATCAATGTTGAATGAAGCTTGGGTTGAAATGTAGACTTTGTCCTTCCTCCTTTATTAGAGCTTCAACTCAAGCCTTTTAATTCTTTTTTGTTTAATTCAAATGGAAGTGAAGGAGAAAGCTTTACTTGATATACTACTGGAACTTGTAACTTTTGTGTGTGTAACGTGTATCTTTTGTTTGAAAAGTGCAGAAAAAAGATACTTAGAATGTTAATATACAGACTATATATTAATTGAGAATAACTCAGTTACAAATGTGTTTAAAGAACATGCACTGGTAATTCAGTTCTTAAATTAGCACAGCATCTTAATAGAGCACTTTACAGTGTATGTAAGGATAAAGTATACCTGGAGTACAGTCAGTGACAATAATGAAGTTTCAGTTCATTTACCAGTATAGCACATGCCCGCGTAACAAAACAAATTCTTAAATTTGCTGCAGGCTCATGCAAATCTTGCCTTGCATTAACATTATTATTTCAAATACAGTTCTTAGCATAAAAGAAATGGGATGTACCAGTTTGAAGTGCAGGTAGATGTGACCTGTGTCTTAGTCCATAATCATTATTCCCATAAATGTAGTTTATGCATTCAGCCTAATAAAACTGAACCTCTGCAATTAGATAACTGTTCTAGTGACAAGTTAATTTGAAGAAAGTGGATGGTTTTCAGCTTAAAGTTCTTAAAATATAGTGGTATACTATGAAACTATTGCAGTGCATGACAGTTGAGAGTAAGTGTGCCATAGCGTTTGCAATTTTAAGGTCTGCAATCTTTTCTTGGTATAGCTATGAAATCCTGTCAAACGTGGGTGTGCTGACACCTTCTATTCTCTGTGTGTATAAATTGCTAGTTGGTTGGGTGTTTTTTGTGTTGTTCTGATGACAACAAAAACATTCATATCCTTTTCCCCTTCCTCTGCAACCTGTTGGTATCCAGTCCAGGATATGTTTCCTGTCTTGTCTATTTGAAAATCAGTGGTCTGGTGCTCTTTGTCTCATTTTCCCCTCCCTGCCAGTCCTGGGTCTCTTCTATTTCCCTTGCCCCAGAGCCTTTTGCCTGCTCCCAGGCTGGACAAGGACAAAACCCGCTGCTCACAGCTGGGACTCCTTCAAATGTGGTGTTCCTCCCCTTCTTGACCCATTGCTTCAGGCCCATTCCTTGTCTCCCAGCTTGATGACTACTGTGCTATCTAAAATCCTCTTATTTGGACTTCCTCGTCCTTCCCACTCCTTCAGAAGTCCTTGACTATATCAGGCAGACATTGCAGCACGAAGGGTCAGTGGATAATCGGTGAAGTTCATGATAGCTTTCCCTCACAGGCTGCTTTGGTGCTCTGAAGGCTCTGGGGTGGGTGGGTAGATGCAGTTTTCTTTCTCATGTGGGTGAGGACTAAGATCTTTCTAGTTTCACTTTTTTTTTTTTTTTTTGCTTTGTTCCTCAAAGTAAGTAAGAGGTAAAACTGAACTTTATGAGTTATGCTCAGATCTAATGCAGTGATTTTTGAACTTCATGCCTGGCAGTTTGGAGAGAGCTGGGCAGCACATTGCTGTTGAGGAATATTGCATCCAGCCACTCTCTAAAATAAATAATTTTTAAAAAGCACTAGTGATCCTGCACTGTTTCCATGGGATATTTTGCTGGTTAAGGCTGCAGCAGCTGACAAGCACCCCTCACCCTTAATAGTGAAAAATATAAATTGAGGGATTGTTTTAGGCTAGATTTAATGTGAACTACATTTCTGAATATAAGGATGTACTGGGTTCATCTGCAGGTCCTGCTGCTTAAGTTTTCATCAAATGTGCCTTGAGTCCAGTCCTGGAGGTTGTCAGCATTTGTTGTTGGTTGTTTTTCGATCACACCACTCTTCTGGATTGAGGTGGGGGGTATTTTTAACTGCTGTATGTTAACTTTTAAAGGTAAAACCTTTTTTTTCCTCTTTCTTGGATACTCTCATTCAGGTTGTCAACCAGAAGGATTTAGAATAATGAGAAGGTTGTGCCGATCAAGGGGGGATGTCAGCGCTGCCTTCCTGGGACTGGAGGATTGAAAAGTCAAAAGGACCAGAACTGTTTGATCCAGGCTGCTTTTGACTGCTGACACAATCTGCTGTACCCTGGTGGTGGTGGAAGAACAGGGCAGTTGTTCCTGCTTGGTTCTGTGGTGTCACCACAGCAGGGTCACCATGAATGTAACAAGTTTGTTCTCTTTCACCAGCCCTGCAGTGAAGAGGCTGTTGGGTTGGAAGCAAGGGGACGAGGAAGAGAAATGGGCAGAGAAAGCTGTTGATGCTTTAGTGAAAAAACTGAAGAAGAAAAAAGGTGCTATGGAGGAGCTGGAGAAAGCACTAAGCTGTCCTGGTCAGCCCAGCAACTGTGTCACAATTCCTCGTTCCTTGGACGGCCGGCTCCAGGTGTCGCACCGGAAAGGGCTCCCACATGTCATTTACTGCAGAGTGTGGCGCTGGCCGGACCTGCAGAGCCATCATGAACTGAAACCTCTGGAATGCTGTGAGTTCCCCTTTGGTTCCAAACAGAAGGAGGTTTGCATCAATCCCTATCACTACAAGCGGGTGGAAAGTCCTGGTAGGTTCTTCCTTGTTTGTACCTTTGCACCTTATCTGAACAATGCAAAGTGTGGCAATTAATTATGTGACTCATCGGCTTAAATAAGCAAAAGTGGCTGTTTGCACATGTCAGATTCTTCCTCTGCAATTTATCTGGATGTAGGCATTAATTAGCAGGTCTCCCTTTCACAGGGCGAATGCTTCACTTGTGTAAATGTTTTATCACTACACTGAGGTTGTCTTAGTATGTGCCTCAGGCTGCTGGGCCTGGTATCATCTGGGAATGTTGGTACCCACTTTCCCTCAGTTAATTTGGTGCTTACTCAACTGTGCAGATCTGTGATTTTGTATGAAACATTGCAGGCTAACATAAAGGATTTATTTGCTTGAAAACCATTCTGTGGTTTTCATTTCTGTGCTTGAAAAGCATTCTGACACACAGCAGTAATAACACTGCTAGTATTAGTAGTAGTAGTATTTTGAAATTATTTCACTTTGTCACTTCAGTTTCTTCCTACAGAAAATATTGTTTTTAGTATCTCTCACAGTTGTTGCCTTTTAAAAAGACTTGAGTTTAGACAGCAGATTATAATCTCCTCAGTTTGGACTTTGATAGCAGTGTTGGATTGTATGTGAAATTCTGTCAGCTGTTCTGCAAACACAGTTTGCTTACCTGTTTCCCACTGCCTCACTTCTTTCCTTACTGTGCCACCCATTCTCCCCCCAGTCTCCTCTTCAAGGGCAGAATCTTTTTGATAACTCTGTGCTTAATTTCACTCATGCAAGTTTATTATCAGGGAATAGTTCCAGGGACTAAGATGAACTGTGCTTGGATGTGTCATCACTGGTCTCCAGCTGTTTGTGAGGGTGTACAGGGACAGCTGCAGAAATGCACCGCAGGCATGGGTGGACTTCCCTGGTTTAAATATGGGAAGTCCACCAGTGTTAGCCATTTCATAAACTCTACAGCTGTCTGTAGAGTGGCAAGGATACACAGAACCATGATGGAAATGAGGTTGTTGCAAGATTGTTTTGCTGTGGATGGAAATTACATTTGTCTTGGATCTGCAATGCACAGTGCATATCTTAATGTTAAATATTTCCCTTTGCTGTATTAGTATTAACTTGGAAATCATGTGAATGGCAGATGCAATACCCATAATGTATGTATTTACACAGCAGCAGCTTGAACAAGGGAACACAGCACTGGAAAAACAGTTCTGAAAAATTAAAAAAAAAATCTTAATTTCATGTTAAGTACAAGAGGGATAATAAAATAGTCATGTGCTTGTACTGCTAGCTGTGTGCATATGTCTGGGTTGGTTGCTTGCATTCAGTATTCCAAAATACTGAAAATTAAGATTCCTGAAACACCTCTATTTCTATCAGACTGAGCAACAGTTGGGCTCTTACTGTAATGCCAGATTACATGTTCTAACCCATTTTGCTTTAGTATTGAAAACAATTACCAAGTTTGAGAACGTTTTCATATGGACCATTTGTCATATTTAAAACCAGGTATTTGTAAATATCCTGTCACTTCACAGAATCAGTTACGTTGGAAAAGACCTCTGAGATCACTGAGTCCAGCCTTTGACCAGACATGACCATGGCACTGAGTGCCACATCCAGCCTTTCCTTAAACACCTTCAGGGATGGTGACTCCACTACCTCCCTGAGCAGCCCATTCCAATGTCTGATCAACCTTTCTGTGAAGAAATTCTTCCTAACATCCAACCTAAACCTTCCCTGGTGCAGCTTGAGACTGTGCCCATATTCTTTGTTCACTTCAGTGAGTTATGCAAGATAGATTAAAACTTCCAAAAGCTGTCTAACTGAAATGTACATTTTGGGCTGGGTGTGTAATGTAGGAGGGATTTGTGTTTAGTCAGTCACAGATTGTTTTGAGGGCTATTGCATGGAGCTGAATGGGAAAACAGCTTTTGGAAACAGGTGGTAGCTGAACTCCCATTTGGCTTGGAGAGCTGTGCTCTGGAACTTCTGACTTTTTTTTCCTGTCCCTTCCTTGTTCTTGCTGTCCTCCAAGCATGGTGTTTATCTTTTCCTGACAGTCACTCCCAAATTCTGCTAATCATTTTTTCCCATTTTTTTCAGGACATTAAAACACCATTATTGCCACGTAAGTGCTTACACTTTGAGATTAATGGGTAGTGGGAATTCATGCATGAGTCACCATTTGCAACAATCTATTTACTAGAGCAGATATCAAGGTTTGTGTTTCCCAGAAGGCTTACAAATGGGCCTTCTCTTGACATAACAAAGTTGGAAAATTAGATTGTGTATGATACATGTTTTGTGTGACAGGTATGTTATGAAGGTCTGGCTCTGCTTGACAGTGTGGTCTCTGTTTAACTGTTTTGTGCAGAACCAGTTACTGAAGATCTGAAGGGTATGATCCATACATGGGATGGCATCTATCCTTTCATTCTTCTGCTGATTGTTGTGTGATATGTTTCAGCCTTGTGTAAGGTTTGAGGAATGGCTTAGTGGTAAATCCTCAAATATGTAAAGTAAGGTAATGTTCTTGGTTGGGAAATCAGTGCTGTGGATACGTCTCAGTTTCCACAGTGCCAGAGGCATAAATGGATTTTCTACCTTGATGTCTTATTCCATCCTCACTGTTTAGCTTGTGAAGATAAGCTTGGAAAGCATGAGAACTGGCACTCTGTGGTGTCTGCCAGCTACAAAGCTACACCTGAATCACAGTGAGGTTTCCCTGCTAGGCAGGCTAGATAGGAACAGGTTGTAAACAGTGAGAGGAGGCAGAAAACTATCAGTGGTCTTAAACAGGGAATCTCCTGGTGTTCCTGCACCCTGAGGGGAATGTGCATCTGGCAGGCACATGGGTGTGACATGGTAGGACCGTGCTCATGCCTGACCTGACCAGGAGGCTCTGCACAGGGCCTGTCTGATCTTGTGGTGCATCAATCAAGAAAACTAAACTCACAGAAAACTCCTTTTTGGCACAGTTGACTTGGCAAGCTCAGTGCCCTCAGCGTGCACACATGGAACCAGATGGAGGCACAACAGTGTGGGGGTGCCTTCCCTTCCTGTGACACTGTGACACTTTCAGCCTGGAACCAGCGAGCTGAGGGTGTGATGGAACTGGGCTCTGCGGTGGGATGCATGGACTGCTCCTGCTCCTTGTGTTGTGTCAGCACAGCTGTTCCTAGCCTTGTGCTGAACCAGATCCCAGTCACTTTTCCTCTCCCCTGCTGTGTTATCTTTCAGGCTGATCAGGGCAGCACAGGGGCTTTGGTTCTGGCTGCAGGAGCATCTGTACCAACATGGCCCTGTGGAGGACATCTGGGGAGGAGTGGAGGTGGAGGGACATGAGAGGCAAAGTAGAGACTTGTTGCTGGGAGTAGGAATGCAACCTTGCACTTTGAGTGCCAGGAGGAAATATCTCAAGATAGGTGAAAGTAGTTCACTGCTGCTGTTCCCTAGGTCTGTTGTGTGCAGAATTATTTCTGGAGCAGAGTAGTTAATGGCTGTCAGATTCCTCCCTTGGCAAGGCAAAGCAAAGCTCTTAATTAAGGAGGGCAAGGTCTGAATTTGATGCCTCTTAAAAATTGGCACGCTTAGCTGAACTGGTGTGCTTGCTTGGCTGAATCTGCTACTTCTCAGTTTTATTTTTTGGTTTAAAGATACCTGTTGGCATTCTCCTTAAGTATGATTAAGACTTGCAAAATAATTAGGTGTACTGCAAGCTCAGAGGCTGTGAGGAAAAACCTGACACTATGTTTCTCATCTGTCTGAAAATGCCACAAATGACCCCTCAGGTTTTGCTCTAGAATGTGTGAAGTCCCTCCTGAGACATTTCCTTCCCGTCTTTTATTCCTTTGATTTCTGTGGAGATACAGCCACTGCTGCTTGCCTCTGTCCTCAGTTATGTCAATGGCACCAGATGAAAGCTGTCATCCAGAATTAAAGGGGGGGGAAAAAAGGCCTGGATCCTGTTTGTTCTAACAGCAAAACAAGAGGAACGGAATACAGTAACAGGGAGGATGAAGAGGTGCTTAAATTGACACAGCTATTAAAAATAATAGTAATAAGTCACGCCTCTAATGTGGCTTTAGGGGAGGAGGTTCAGTTCTTTTGCCTTAGCTAAAGGGGAAGGAAGATGAAGAAACTGAATATTTAATTTTCTTAAAGTGCTAGTGAATACTACCTCTCCATTCTGATGCAGAATTGTTTGCCTCTAAGTGTCCTTGTCCATCATCCTGCTAGGTTCTGACTTTATAATATGTTACAAAGGAGGCAAAAGAGAAATTAACTTTGCTTTCATGTTTAACATGTGGAAGTGGTTGAAGGACAGTGTTTTAGTAAACGGCTAACCCCCTTTTTTTGCAATTGCCAATAAGACATAGATTAAAAAGGACTAATTGTTTTCCTCTGTTAAGCTTCTCTTCTTTAGAGAGATGGCTGCTCTATATTGAGGGGCTTTAGAAAGCTGATGGTGCCAATGTTCCAGTCAAACTGGGGCAAGCAGTCGTCACTTTTTGGTAATGCTGATAAATAAGTGTCAAAAGAGCTGAATTTTCAATTCTGCCTGAAAACTGTGATGTTCCTTTCAATTATAACCATGAATTCAAGTGTGTGTTTGCTTCAGCAAGCATGTTGCTGGCCAGAAATGTTTTACGTCTATGTACAGCTGCTTCTTGCCACAAGAGCAGGCCAGGTCCCCAGGCTCTGAGGAGAGCAGTAGGTGTGTCATGCTGGTTTTGCTCTTGGTGTGGACTCTCTGCCTATGACTTTAACCTGATTATTTTCATATGTCTTTGATCTCCTCTGCTTTTTGCTCTCAATGAGGCTGTGTAAGGCAACACACCTACTTCAGGCTCCCACAGAACCAGGCCTGGTGGAGGATAATGCCAACAGTGCCAGAAAAGAGAGGGAGAAGGGGAGAGGAAGGGTGGGGGGAGAGAAAAAGGCAAATGGGAGGCTGCTTCTGGGGTTTAAGGGAGAGAAAAATTGCTGCATCCCTTCAGAGTTAATGTGTAAAACCAAGTTACAAAAATCCTTGTTCCTGTATGATTCCCATAGCAGGATTTCTGCAGGCTGGGGGTGAGGAAGCAGAGTGTCATCCCTGAGAAGTTTTGTTGTGCACTTGGGTGTGACTTTAAAAATAGCATTGGTACAACAGGTGGGCACAATTATAGGATGGTTCCCCAAAATAGCAAAAGCAACTGTCAGTTTGCTTGGCAAGCAGAATAAAACTTCCTTCATTTTGGCTTTGCAGAATTCAATTCTAAAATTCTCTACCAGAGCTGGGCTGTGGGAGAGGAACTGAAATGATGAGGTGGAAGGAGTGAATGATCTAACAGAAGGGCTTTCCTTGTCTAGCCTTACCATGTGTCAGAAAAAGAAACGGCAATAAAGGGATAAAAATTGTCAAGAAAGATATGTTTCTCTATTTTGTGTGTTTTCTTTCTTCAAAATTAACCAGATACAGATCTTTCTTCTGATTTGAAAGACCAGACTTCTAAGTTTTAACCTGTGCAGTAGAATGGTGACTGTGGCTTTGGTACAGGTAATTTGAACTCTGGTCTGTGTAAATGTCTGAGTTAATACACACTATCACTGTGACTTCCTCCTGCATCAGGACTGCTCCTCCACCAAATCTGCTTACAAGGACTCCCTCACTAATGTGCATACAATTAGTACTAAATTCTGAAATTGACCTTGACAAATGTCAGTTTAATCAGAATGTCAGCTTATCAGAGCATCCGCAAATAAAATCTGTTAGCTGAATATTGTAATGCAGGAAATGTCCTATATATTACTTGTCAAATGCATTTAGACCAGATGTCTGATGTAAAAGCAAAGTCAGTACAGTAACAACTGTTTTGCCTTTTTTTTTAATGTAGTCTTCATTTATAGCTATGCAAAATGAAAAATCAAGCTGTGGGGTCTACCAAAACTGCAAAACAAAATTAAGAAAACAAGACAGCTGTCAGCTTTCTCCTGGAGTAGAAAGATTTTCTTTCTGTCACCCAAAACAGGTTGCTGAATAGCTACAATTACTAGAACAGAGGCTTGGAGTAGAAGTCTCAAAGACTGGAATTTCTCCTTTTGAGAAACCAGCAAAGCCGTGATACCACAGCCAAGAGTTATTGGAAGAGCTTTAAGTAGCTTGATCCTCAGATTGCTTTTGACATAATGCTTATTAATTTTTTATTTTTAACCAAGAGTGACTCGGGCAACATGAGAGAACCTAATGACATGAAAAGTTCTCTTTACACAATGTTTTACTGTTAACAAGCAGGATCTTGGCAAGGCCTTGCAGTCAGAATGCTTCAGTGACTCCCTGGTGCTGCAGAGAGCAGCACGTTCAGCTGAGCATCTGTTGGTACCTCCTCTGCTCCCACCGTGGGGCTGCAGTGCTCATCAGGATGCCACAGCCAGCTTCAGCTGCTGTGACCTCAAAGGCAGGAAATGAAGCTGGAAGTCTTCAGGAGGGTTCAAATTTATTCGTTTAACACTGCTGCTATCTTTTGTTGGCTTGTTTTTTCCTTCTCCTAACTCTTTTTGGTATAATTTAGTCTTTGCAGGATTTCCAGATAGCGTGAACTTTTGTTTTAGGATTTTCCTCGTTCCCAACCTGCAGTTCTGTTTTTCTGGCAAAACATATGTGGCTTTGCATAAATTCAGATGAAAATGCAGCTATGTAATGCTTGGAAATTAAAGTGCTCTGTCTAATGATAGTGTTTCAGGACTTCATTAGCACTGGGGGCCCTGTTGTGGTTCAAACCCTTTTACAGAACATATGTCAACCAAGTCATGGTTTTTAAGAGCAAAAAGTTGCTTATTTTCTTTTTTTCATTTATTTAATAAATAATTTTTCTACGGAAGTAGAGATTCCACTTTGGCAATGAAAGTGGATCAAAGTCTGCTTTCTTATCTGTTGCCCCTTGTATTTCATTACATGGTCTTTCAATTTCCATACATTGAAAGAGATACCTACCCAAATTTTCACATAACATGCAAAGGGTGTGGAAGAAATGAGTCCTTGAGGGAAGCTAGCTGTCATCTGGGCTTGTGTAAGATAATCAAAATCCATCTGGATAGAAAATATGCTGCTTTGAAAGTACAGCAGGTCCTTTGGATTGGATTAGTTTGGGGTTTTTCATAGAGAAACTTAAAAAGTTATGTTCATAACTTGGAGACTCTGTGTTTGCTAAAATCATTATCTCTGGAATGTGAAAATAGAACAAAAAAGAAAAGCAAGAAGATCTTTATTTAGGATAGCACAGCTGTTAGTTTTCTGAAGAAGAACAGGGTGACATGCAGGAGATAAAAAGAGTAGAGATCAGTGAGTTTCTTCAAAGGCCACTATTACATTTTCATAAAAGCATTTCTTCCTTGGTGTGGTTAGTCAGAAAATTTATCTGAACAGCCAGGTTGCCTTTGGTCTATCTTCTGTATTTTTGGCATTCTTGGCTCTTAGATGAAATGGCCTGTGTGTTAAATTGCCCTGTAGCTCTAATTTCTTTAATACAGCTCCTCTCGTTTGGTGCAGGCATACTTGGTCTTATTTGCATGGTAAAAACAAGCTCCCCAATTCCCAGGCTGTCTTGACAGACACAGGATCTCAGCTACAGCTCCACAAACATACCCAGCCTGCTTCCTGGGGGTTTATCCTCCTCTTCCCTACTAGTAACCTTTCTGCTAGTAGTCATGTATCAACTCTCAACTCCAGGTCCACATTGATAGAAGAACTTGGGAGCAAAATTTAGCCACAATATAGCACATAAAACCTTTTAATCCAGTGTTTGAAGAATTACAGAAATCAAGCTGTCGGATGACTTGTGGTTCTACTTCATTAACTTTAATGAGGTTGAGTTGGCAAATCTGTTGCAGCAGCTTTTTAAGACAACAGTGTGTTCAATATTATGTTTCCTTTAAATATATGCTGATGAGACTGATGTTAAATTTTAAAAAAAGAGAAAATTAATTTTTATTGTATCAGTTCCCTTCCGCTGAAGAGGAAGGGAGGAATTGTTTGCAAATGGTTAGAGCCACATCCTGCAGAGATCTGCACAGCAAAGATGTGCACTGCTTCATTATTTCATAGCAACAGGTGTGCTGGCTTAGTACTGAATAACTCTCTCATGCTCTCTCCCCTTCAATTATACCTCTTCCTGGAGCTGGCAGCTGCTGCAGAGATCAGCCTCCTCCCCTGCTGGACTGAGCCTCAGTAATTTGTTATTCCATGTGGCTGAGGTCTACAACCTAAGCAGAAGCTCAGGGCCTTACACAGGGGCAAGGGGAGCAAGAAAGGTGTGCATCCCCCTTTATGGTTTGATCTTGTGGCAGCCTTCCATGCTCCAAAGGGCCCAGTCCCTGCTCATATCTTTATTCCTGAGTGAACAGTTGGGTGGACTCAGATTAACTCCTCTGTGGCTGTAGGAGCAGCTTCCCTGCAAAAAAGCTGGGAGCTGTACAGAGATCAGGTTACGGCAGTGAGTGACATGGAGCTGGACTAATAGGAGCACTGCAGTCTCTGTCCCACCTGATGTGGCCTTTCAGGGCTGTTCCTCCTCATTGAAGGTTTTGTGTATGCAGGGAGGATGTGAATTAGGGGCAGTGCTTAAAGTAAATTCTGCAGTGATATTTTTGAGGCTATTTGTGTTGTATCAATACCAGTTGTATTTGTTTTCCCCCTTTTGCGTGTGTATTTTGAAGAAGTTGGCATTTAATTGCTTGCATTGGAGTTGGACAAAAAGTGTGGGTTTGCATGGAGGACACCTGGGAAAAGGAGACTTGTTTTTATCTCAAGTCATTCTAAACTTTGCCAGTGGTTCTGCCCAACAGGGGAAAACATGTATATATACCTTGGGAAAATCTGTCACTGCATTAATTTAATTACAGAAAACATACCAAAAATATCCTGTTCTCCTGCTATTTTAAAGTGCTCTAAATCCTGTGGCTTCCTCTGATGTCATGTGTGTCATTGTTTAGTGTGAGGTAGGGGATGGGAAAGGTAGGTGATGTACTTTCTGCACAAATTAACTCCATAAAAAGTTAATGGTTTGACCTTCATCCATAGAAAAGGAAGAGATAGGAAAGCTGTGTTTTTAATGCTAAGAAAAGTAAGGAAGAATCATAAAGACAGGAAAAGGAAAATACATTTTAATAAATGATCTCATTGTTAATTTTTTTCACTGGTAATTTATTAGCCCAGCAAATGTTGACTCTGGTAATTAAATAGTACTTGACCTAGCTGCAAAA
Source organism: Cettia cetti (assembly GCA_013401135.1). Lineage (NCBI taxonomy): Eukaryota > Metazoa > Chordata > Aves > Passeriformes > Sylviidae > Cettia > Cettia cetti. The sequence continues at coordinate 72,506 of VZUI01027473.1, forward strand.
AGACTGCTTGGTTTAATGGAACAAGCTTAATTCTGAGAAAACCTAAAATTCAGAGCGCTTGGCTCTGGCATGTTGTAAAGTGGAGTTGGGTTTTTTGATATCTAAACAAATCTCCTTAAGGGTGACATCTGCCTCAAGTATTTGAGATCTGTTGGGATATCAGTGAAGTTGCTCTAAAAAATTGAGAGATCAGACTAAATGCATAAAACCTGCTTCTGCAGCCTTAATTTCAGTAGCGAGGGCTTGGGGTTTTTTTAGTGTATGTTCAATGAAGCTTTCTGTGATCAGACTGCTCTTGCATTAATGCCACCAGCAGGCAAAAATGGGAGCTTAATTTCTCTGTTAGGCATATGCAGAAAAAAAATCTGAGCAAGGGAAACCTACTTTTCTTTTTAGTTAATGTGTGACTTTAGGAATAGATAGTGAGTTTTTAGGGTGGCACTCATTTATATCCCTTTTAAGCATGAAACTAAACCTCACATCTGGTGTATGTGTTGTTATCCTGGTACTCTTGGACTCCAGGACATAAAAGTAAATTCCTGAGTGATGCTTCTGTAATAGCAAAGTGCTGGAAGAGTAAAGATGCCCCAGTGTCCTGGAAGAACCTGTTTGTCATGTCAAGAAAATGTTACTTGTTTGGTTTTTTTTCTTTTTGGCAATTAGTTTGTAATTCAGGCTTTTAATAAAGCAGCTGTCTCCAAAACACCTTTCTTAATCTGAATGATAGCTGTGTCTGTATAGGCTTGTTGACTGCACATGCTCCCGTTCCTCTTCTGTGTACCCAGGTGTTGAAGCCAGAGCAGGAGTCTCAAGGAGAGGGAGTGGTAGCCTTGGCTTCTTTTTCCTGGGTTTTGTTTTTTTGGCACCCTCTCCTGAAGGCAGACTATCCAGGGGGGATTTCTTCCAGTCCTGCTCAGGCATAGAGCTCAGAAATGGAGGTTCCAAAGGGGGAAGATGTGAGGAGGACTTGCTTTTTTATTTCTCTTCCACTACTTTGTGCATGGACCTCCCTCTCCCAGATCTTGCCTCCCCTCCTCTATCCATCACCCAAAAATTTCTGTGGAAAGAAGAGCTTTTAATCCTTTGGTTAGCTTGGACTTTGCTGTGAGGCATTCAAAGACAGAAGCTAAGGAACTGGAAAAAGACTTGATTCTTTTATCTTAGTGTATCTGGTATCATGTTCATATTCCTAGTTTGAAAGAGACCTTTGTTTTGTTGCTGAGAAGGCTTCAGAAGTGTGGTGCAACTCATAGTTTCTGATGTTTCTCTGATCCCATGGTAGCACATAGTTGCAGCTCCATTGCTGCTCAGTTGGTTTTTTTTGAACTACATAATTTTGTTTAAATTGCACATTTTGTAAACTGACTTGAAGAGTTAATAACTGTTTTAATAGTAACTTGTAAGAACATAGTCCAGGTTAAAAATAAAATTACAGCCGTTGGGACCAGACTGAGTTCAAGGCTTATTAATATTGTCTTCAGAAAAAAAAATAAAAAATCTCTTCTTATAAGCAATGGTTTGGGTTCCAGGCCATTAGGTGGTTAGTTGGATGACAAGTGCAGCAGAGGAACTGCATGTCAGCATTGTCAGGCTCTTCCCAGCATCTCTTTGTGCGAGTAAGACTAAAACACAGAACTGTGGTTTGTTCTTGCCTCTTCTTCACTGGCCCTCTGTGAAAACAAGCTCCCATCTGGCAAACCAGGGAGCTGTGGGTTCGAGCCGTGCAGTAAGCGGATGTAAGGGAAAGAGTTCTTGCTTGGACATGTGCTCCTAGGTTTGACTGCCTTGTTTTTGAGGCAGATGCGGATACGCCGGGGGGAGGAAGAACGTGGGGGTTTTTCCCCCTGTGTACCTTCAGAACTGAGTCTCCAACCCTGTGGCTTTTCTCTCTTTCTCCCTTTCCAGTTCTTCCTCCGGTGCTGGTTCCGAGGCACAGCGAGTACAACCCCCAGCACAGCCTCTTGGCGCAGTTCCGCAACCTGGGGCAGAACGAGCCCCACATGCCGCACAACGCGACTTTCCCGGACTCTTTCCAGCAGCCCAGCAGTCACCCCTTCCCCCACTCGCCCGGCAGCAGCTACCCAAACTCGCCTGGAAGCAGCAGCAGCACCTATCCGCATTCTCCAGCCAGCTCAGACCCAGGAAGTCCTTTCCAGATGCCAGGTACAGTCAGCTTCCCTGCAGAAAGGGGAAGGTGGTTGAACATCACTGCTGTCGTGGGTGTTTTGCTTAATGACACGAAATGATCAGCCAGCACTTATGTTCAATAGCAAGCTAAGAGATGCAAGGTGATAAAGAGTTTAGAATCTGTTTGGAATTTTGAAGGCTTTAATGTTGTGCCTCTTTCAAACACAGTTAAAACATTACAGTAGAACTCGTGTGAGGAGGGATCCACAATGTTTTGGGGACCAGTTAAGCAATTTAGCCTACAAAGTGTAGCGTTCAAGTGCACCAGAAGTGTGATGCTAAAGATCATCCTTGCTTATGATTGTAAGTGATGATTCACATATGGGCTTTAGTTCTGCAGAAAAAGAATATTTCTCAAGGTGATCACATTATTGCTACTTGATAAACAAATTTCTTCTCATAGTGGTGTAATTCCAAGATGCAAATATACTTCAACTGAAAAACAGGCCCTTAAAATAATTCTTCAGGCTGTTTTACTACCTACAGTCAGAGAAGAGCCTTCCTTTGTTGACCAGTGTCTGTAAAAATTCCATGAAGCTGCTTTTTTTGGCCTTCACATGCAGCTGGATACAAATACTGCAGAAGCAGTCTGTGGTGGATTTCTTCATCTAAATGCTGGGAGAAGGATGCAGTACAAATACTTACTGATGCTGTTTGCCTATTTCCTTCAGATGCTGTGGGAAGGGTATGTGTAAACAAAGCAGTAGATTTGTGAAAATTTGTTACCTATTACATGAAACTTATATCCATAGATTGCGTCTCTTGGTAATTGTTGCAAATTTTTCTCTTGTGAGTGAAGACTACTGAATTTGCTGGAAGGAAGGAAAGAGTTTGTATTGGCTTTTCCGAAAAAATGTGAGAATTTGCTGTGAAACCAGCTGTCTTTTTTTTTTTCCTTTTTTTAAACATGATTGCTGTGGTTGGGGCTCTTCCAACAGAGATAAAGACCTAACAAGGTCTTCCTGAATGCTGGCTTGTGGAAGTTCACTTGATCTTTGAAGGTCTGTTCTGACCACAGGCCCTTAATGTCAGCAGCTGCAGTGGAGAAATTGCGTTAGAGGGGAGGTCAGGATACTGATGTCCTTGATGCTTAGCCCTGGACAGTTGTCCATCTTGCACTAAAGGGGAAAGAGGCTGGCTTCTGGAAAATACAAAAATAAAGGGGCAATAAAGGGCCTTGAAAACTTTAAAGATAGTGATTAATTTGTTGCCTGTGGCATTGGAATCTTGTGCATGACCAAGATCATGTTTGCACACACACAAGCATTTAAGGCTTAGTAAAATGTGAAACTCAAAATCCAGTGTAGTTTATTAAGCTTTAAATGCAGCCCTGTTGCCATCTGTCTTTCTCTGCTGCTTTTCTCATCCAGCTGAATGTATTCAAGTAAGGGAATTAGGCAGGCACCTGCCAGCATTAGGTGTAAAGCTCTCAACAAAATACCTACTAAACAGTGAGTTAGTTAATAAATTTCATGAACATGTGTTTTCTTAAAACATACATTTAAAAAAAATCCAGACAAAACCACCTCTCCAGAAAAAAAACCCCCAAACTTACAGAGCATTCTCCTGCCTTTTGTTGATGCTAATTTGGTTTTCAGAGTTTTGGAATCCCCTGTGATTATTTGCTGTGGTAGTTTGCAATCCATACTCTCAGTAATGGAAGTAAGTTGGGATGAGCAGCAGCAGAGACAGCACAGTGGTAATCTAATCCCAGCTTTTGCAGCGAAAGCTTGCAGGGATCAAGCAAGGGTTTCTCACTCTTGGATGTACCTCTGTGCAATTGATCTGGAGGAGAGTGTCCTCTGGTGTATTGGGAAATGGTGACATTGGCAACTTCCTGCAACTTCCCCAGGAGTGGAATACGCAGCTGAAGGGCAGTGCTGGCTGGGACACTTCAACCAGGGCTGAAAGCTGGATATTAATGAGTGTGGTCAGTGTGCAGGGGCTCCTGTGCTAGTGATGGAGCCCTGAATGGCACAGGACAGAGACACTGACAGAGAAATTCCAGACCCACAAGGCCACTTCTGTAGAATTTGGGGTCCCGAACACTTTTCTACTATTCCCAGTCTAGGGAAAGAGAGCTAATACTTTGCACTGACAATGATAAGGCCCTGGATATAGCTGGGATGTTTAAACAATTTGCTGGTAGAATTGTGTTGGAAACAGAAAAGCTCGAACCGAAAGTTTTCTGCCCCAGCTTCTGTTCACTTTTCAGTGAACATGTTCACATACTCAGTATCTACTGCTGGCTGGGCCCTGATGTTTGTATGGCACCTCCAGCCTGCAGAACTGTGGGTTGGAAAGAGCTGAGCTTTCTTTTGTGTTTTATGTGGGGGTAAAGTGACTTGTTTTTATTGCAGTTGTGCCTAATTTGCACAGTAATTCTTTGCTTTCCTTATTCGAGGTCCATGATTGTTTTTTCAGATTTCTGGTGGGTGGAAGTTTATAGCTGAGTCAGGCTGGAAGCATTTCCAGGCTCAAAGTGTTTATGTGGATATGTAGATGTGCTTTAAAGAGAGGAAAGGACTCATGTATCTCTGCCTTTTCTATATTTAGCTGATACTCCCCCGCCCACTTACCTGCCTCCGGAAGATCCGATGACACACGATACCTCCCAGCCCATGGATACCAACATGATGGCACCTGCAATTCCCCCTGACGTGCACAGAGGAGGTAAGAACACTTCCATTGTGTTTTCTGCTTTGCTTCTTAAGAGTAAAGAATGTCCAGAACTGAGTTTTAATTTTGGATGGATGTTGTTCATGAAAAGTTTTGTCTGCGGAAAATAAAAGAAATGGCCATGTAATTTTTCTTCTGTTGTTGTAAGGGATGAAATAGTAAAGCTGGAGATTATTTATAAATGTAAATATTTATTTAAGACAGGAATCTATCCCATGACTCTTTAAAAATGTAAAATGTATGGGGTTTATTACTTCCTTACTTCCAACCAACTCAAAGGCCACAATAATTTTGTTTTTCTATTGGGAAGTTCCACTAATCTCTGAATGGAAAGAACTCCTATGAGACTGCAGAATACAGAGTTATCTGCCTGAGGTGTGGCTTTGCTATAGACTTTAAAATTCTGTATGAAATAAAGGCTTATTGCTTTACTGTCACACGGACATCTTTTTACACATTGCTTGTTAAAGCCGCAGCAGCAGCCGTGGCTGCTGAGTAAAGGATTTGGTGCATTCATCATCACACTGTGAGAAATGGCCCCTTCAGAGAACACTTCAGCTCACACAGTTGTGGCCCATGCCAAGAAAGAGCAGCAAGCTGGGGCTGTGCCAGAACCATTATCAACATCACAAGCGTATGCACAGCTTAGCTGTTGTGTTTTGGATTTTTTGGTGTTGATGGGTTTTTTAGGTTTGTTTTATTTTTTGGTACTTGTTTTGCTGCTAAGCTCAATGTCTGGTTTCAGGAAGTGTATCTGCCCTCTGAGAACAATTTGGGTGGCCTTTGTCTTAGCCTGTTTACTCTCTGCTTGGATTGAGCTTTGTGTGTGATAAACCCCATCCACTTTTTGCTGATCACACAAATTACACTCTGTGTGTATAAGTAGTTTGCAGGAATTTTGGGCCAGAAATTTACTGCCCAAAATACGTTTATCAAACTTTATGCCTATCTGCAGACCCCTGCTTGTGTGTCCCTCTCCCAAAATGTGTATTACAGACCTCATCTAATACATGAGAGATGATAGAGGGTTTACATTTTTCTTCTTGCTCTATATCATTCAGTCATTTCAAAATAAAAATTGTCTTTTGATATTTTTCCCTTCTAGTAGTTTAGTACAATGGATTTTCATCTCTGTACCTTCATTAAAAAAGACCTTTGGATGCTTTCACGTGTTTATTATTCACATATGTATGCTGTGATTGCAGTGCTTAAAAAAAATAAAATCTGCTGCAGGTTGTAAAAGAAAAGTTTTTACTGTGATCTTACTGCACCATTTTTTGTTGCAAACTTTGTAGAAGCGTGTTCTTCATGGTGATTTGTTAGTCTTAAGAGATTTGATTTAACAAGCTGCATCCTGTCAATGAAGTTGGGTAATTTCCATTGTTGGCCCATGCTGGGACTAGAGAGACTGAACGCACCTGCTCTGCATGACTTAAAGCAAATGTAAGGAAGTCAGTATGAAATCTGTGTGAGAGAGATATGATTAATTCTGTAAGAATGGCCAACTGGCAAGATTTCTTCCTGACTTTGAGAACTGGGGCAAAGCTGCAGCTTTGATAATTGCTGGCATCTTTATGGGAATTAAAAATGTAGTAACCTCTTACTAATAATTAGACTGTTTTTTCTTCTTTTTTTTTTTTTTTTTTCCTTTTCAACAGTGATGTGAAGGGATAGAAACTGCCAGAGATCAGGAAAGATCAGCTTTTTACCAGTGTTTTTAAGCAAGTTATTAGCAATAAACATTATGCTCAGAAGTTTTTCCATAGTGATGTAGGATGTGTTATCCTGCTCTTGATTATTTGCCACCTTTTGTATCTACTGTGTACTGCTGGTTTGAGGGGGACTTTTGGTTTTTTGTTTTTGCAACAAAAACTCATACTGGTCTGATCTGTGAACTGAGGAAAATATGAGCACTAATCTTAGTTGATTGATATCAGTAAAAACTTAGAGCTGGGAGAAAGAAACTTCTGGCCAGAAAAAACAAGGTTTCCCATAATACCAGTCTGATTTTTATTTTAGCACTTTGCCCTCTAGGTGGGACCCCCAAAGTTGGTGTTATAGCAGCAAGTCCAACTTTTCTAGTCTTAGTAGCGAAATAGTGTCCTTCATTTAAAAGAAGGCACAAATAAAGCAACCACAACCCCTCAGTAGCCTTCTTTTATTTGGGGATGTGCTTCATGCATGTTCTGCAGACAAATACCAATCTCTCTCAGGTCTTTTGAAGTCTCCTACCGTTCTCCCAAAAAACCCTGGAGAAAGATTTGATCACGCTCTGAATGCTGAAAGATTGATCTGCTGACTGTATATTTAAGCTGCCTTGCTGTACTTCTTTGTAAAGTGAGAAATGGTCTTTGATGCCATTATGTGATGCTGTTTCTTCCTGTTGTTTTACAACTTTGCAGTAAGCAAAAAGGTGACTTGTAGTTTGTTAGTAAATGAACTGAAGTAGAAATCCATCTACTGAATAGGAAAGAAAGCAGAGTTGTACAGTTACAGCATTTCTCTGCTGTCTGGGCCTGCACTGTAGCATGTTGTAAGGAAATGGGGCAGGGATATTGGGGCACTGCTTGGGACATGGCCAAAGCTCCCTATACTTTTCTGTTCATACCTAGTGCCAGCCTCTGTCTCTTCTGACTCTTGAGTTGAAATTATTTTACTCTGTGTAGCCCATATCTGCAGGGTTATGGCTCTTTGCTCCTCGGGCTGCGTTCCAGCACTGTTAGGCTGTAAGGTTTCCATTGTGGCTTTCCAGATGTCCAGGCAGTTGCTTACGAAGAGCCGAAGCACTGGTGCTCCATCGTCTACTACGAGCTGAACAACCGCGTCGGGGAGGCGTTCCACGCGTCCTCCACCAGCATCCTGGTGGATGGCTTCACCGACCCCTCCAACAACAAGAACAGGTTCTGCCTGGGGCTGCTCTCCAACGTCAACCGCAACTCCACCATTGAGAACACCAGGCGGCACATTGGCAAGGGTGAGCTTGGGATGCAGCCCTCCACTTGGGATGGGGGTGGTGTTTCCTGAGACATGGCAACCCTGAGCCACTTCCCTCAAGAGTAAGCTGCTCTTCCCTAGCATGTGGGAGAAGTGCTTGTGTTGGTAAACATATAATTTTCTGGCCTAGTCTTATAAACAAAGTATTGTTCCTACCTGGTGTGTAATTACAGGAAGCTTTTACCCTTAATCAATTTTTAGTTGCCTGAAGGCTATCGAAATCTAAATTAGAGGTTAAGGCAGTTTGTCTAATGAAACGTCCTGATTTATCTTGATTATTGCTGTATATGGAAATCCAAATTGTGGTTCTTGGCACCAAATGTTTTAGCTAGCCGTAGTTCTAATGTAAATTAGCTATCCTAACATGTACTTTGGGAGATAACTTGCTAAAACAGTTTATTCCAAATGCATTTTTCACAGGCTGGTGATTCTTTCAGTGGGAATTTTGTGCTTCCATTCTGTATCTGTGACCCTCTTCCAAAAGAGAAAATCTTCACCTTAATGCCTGACTAATACAGTCCTGTTTTCTGAGAACTCACCTGTAATGTAAAAGGCAGGCAAAGCTGACATTGCCCCCTGCAATGAGCCATTTCTGCAAGGCACATTTTTTAGGTATTTACATTTTTGGTGAACAGTAAATTTTCTGAGACGGTTGAGGGTTCAGCATTCCCCAGCCGTGGGGTAGATGTGCCAATTCATGAAGAGGAGGAAAACTGAAGCTGAAGAGAACTGTGAGGTCCTCGAGTCTGAGCCCCCAGTCTGGAGAGCTTTTCTCCTCATGAGAACTTGTGCAGCTCTCAGTAGTGCACCACACCTGTGTTGTGCCACTCAAGTGCTAATACTTCTTCCTTCTTTTCCTCCCCATCCATCTTCCCAAGTATCAGGATATTTATTTAACACCTCATTCATTTTTCCTGTTAGGAGTAACCCAGCTGCAGGCAGAGTTCTGCTGAAGCACTTAACTGCGTGTGTACCAAAGCAGAGCGTGGGAGAGACAAGGATACAGTTGAATAAGTAAATGTGTACAAGTAACAGTGATGTAGAACTGTTAGCCTTTGAGAAAGGAGGAGTAAATCCCAAACTTGAAGACATAGCCATAAATGTTTTTGCAGATCAGGTGGGAGTCTGTGTATACCCACACAGTCAGGGGCAAAATCTTGCATGACAGAGCACAGCCAAGGCTTTCTTACTGGACTGCAGTCAAGTTGTCTAATTCTGTTTACCTCTGTGATTTGTGGGAGGAGAAAGGTTTAAGTAGCAAAGTAAGCCATTTTTAAACATAGAAGGTAAATTTTCTTGCTTTCTCAAAACCTTTTGAATTGACTCCTACTGACACATAGGTTCTCCGTATGTTACTTTTCTGGGACTTTGGTGCTCTGGATGACAGGTGAAGGAGCAGGCACTAGAAGGTGAAAGGACTATAAAATTGGTGTGTACCCTCATTTGGCAGATAGGTCTGAGGAATGTAAAGGCTTTTTTTTTTTTTCCCTGCCTAGCTTTCTGGAATTAAAGCTAGCTGACAAAACTCATGCTACCCAAATTAGCATTCAAGATTTTTTTCCAGAGAATCGACCCTGGGGCTTCTTCATTACCTACAAAGGATGCAGTATGTTTCTTCTCTCTCTGCCTGCATTCCCAGTTTCTGCTTTACTTAAATATAATGAGAAAAAGTTCAAGTGGTCAGGTTGTCCAATGGAAGGCATCAAAACAACTGTGCTTGCTAGCTCAGTGTTGTTGAATATACAACATGTTGATTCCCCATACTTACATATGTACATTAAGTTCTTTCAGATCACCTGCTGATGAAAGAGAAAAGTAAAAATGAAGACAGATGATACTCTGATATGTAATGAAGGTTTATCTCTTTGAACAGAAGCCTATCTCTGTGGAGACAGAGCATGAAAACAGACAGAGTGTGAATTTGCCACCCTTCTCCTCGCAGGTGTCCATCTCTACTATGTTGGAGGGGAGGTGTACGCTGAATGCCTGAGCGACAGCAGCATCTTCGTGCAAAGTCGGAACTGCAACTACCACCACGGCTTCCATCCCACCACGGTCTGCAAAATCCCCAGTGGCTGCAGTCTGAAGATTTTCAATAATCAAGAGTTTGCTCAGCTCCTGGCTCAGTCTGTGAACCATGGCTTTGAGACAGTGTATGAGCTTACTAAGATGTGCACTCTCCGGATGAGTTTTGTAAAGGTATGTTGGGCATTGGCTTGAGATTATTTTGTAAGCAAAGTAAATTGTTTTTTTCTTAATGTAGTGATTTTGAATGGCCAAGTAACTCCCTTCATCAGCCTATTAATGGCTGTTGAATTTTAAGGATGGAATGCTCATTAAGTCTAAGACAGATAGTGAAATGAAGTATTTGTGGACAGAAAACCATCTGGCCCACATACTTAGAAAGCTTGAGGTGACTTGCGAAGATGTTTCTTCATATAAGTCCTCTAAATCCTGACCAGCAACTCCCAAATTAGGAGCTGCAGTCATTATTTAGAATAATATGCATACCTTTCTATTCTAGGAAGGCATGCCAAGGTCAGGATTTCTGATGTGGCTGTTGTGTGTGTCAACACAGGTACTGATATGAAAGGGCTGGTCCTTAAAGGAAAGTAATCAAATGAAGAAGGTGATGTGCTGCAGTCCTCTCTATGATTGGAGGATGAGAACTTTCAGATATGTTAAGACAGGGGTTCCTAAAATGGGATAGGCTGTTTATGGCACTGCATCCTATGGAGTTATATGGCAGTACTGCCTAAACAGTCAGACAGGACCTCTTGTGTACTGGAAGCTGCACTGCACAATGTTCAGAGCTGCTGCCAGCCGTGCTGGGAGCTGGGAAATCCCTTCATTGCTGATCAATACAGAGCAGAGTAAACTGTACCTGCAGATGCCATAGTCTTCTCTTCAGTCCTGCCCCAAAAATGGTTCACTTACAAAACAATTCTGAATGCTTTTAAATATCTCTTTATATCTTTGGTAATTACTGTCACAGAATCAGGTATGAGCTGAAACAAAACGTGTCTTAAGCTGAGAAACAGCCTGATGGGGGATGACCATGCCCTCTTTCTCCAAGCAGGAGTGCTTCTGACTTACTGCTCAGTTTATCATCCCCATCCTGAGAATAAGACTTTGGTTCTTGTCAGACAGATGTCTCACCCCATTTCCACATCAGTCTTATCACCTCATCTTTTAATTTTTTGATATCTGTTTGGCAGCATTTCCACCCAATTTGTTCTATTTTCAGTCTTGGCAGAGAAGATTTGAATATCCCCCTCTTCAGAGGCTTTATAAGGACCTCAGGCAGCTGGCAGTGATGTATGGGGAAATTTTACACTGCTACAGGTCATGTCTTTAAAGACTTCCATTCCAAGAGATCAGAAATTATACTGTTTCCACATTCATGATTTTTTTTAGCTTCTGTTTTGAGTGTTGAAATGTGATAATAGTTGGTGGATGCTATGGGTGCTGTGCCACCTGCTGATAATGACTGTTGAAAGCTATTTGGGTAAGAAGTATGCTTTTCACATAGTTTGTATTATATACAAGGTGATCTGTTTTTTCTTTCCCTGCTTATGATTCTGTTTCCAGGGTTGGGGAGCTGAATATCATCGCCAGGATGTAACGAGCACTCCATGCTGGATAGAGATCCATCTCCATGGTCCCCTTCAGTGGTTGGATAAAGTACTTACTCAGATGGGCTCTCCTCATAATCCTATTTCTTCAGTGTCTTAAAAGGTCCCAAGCGCCTGCATTTTGGAAACAGTTGAGCCTTGCATGTACTTGAAAGATGTATGAGTCAGACACACTTTTTTTTTTTTCCCCCCCTCAACTGGCAACAGCTGAAAAAGAGCCATGAAAACACTTGACTTCTGTGACCAACTGTTGGATTCAGAAAACAAAGATAAATAAACCCCTTTGACATACTGTTGGTATAAAGAATTTTAGTTTACATTGTAATGTACTGTTGTGGAGTTGATTTACAGGGCTTAGTACAAGAGGGACGACAGAGCCCAAGCCAAACTCAGTGTGCTGGACTGAGTTCCCAAAGGAATTTTCTGCAGCCAGCACCCTTAAGGTTCTCCTTCCTTACATTCAGCACTTGCTGGGTTCCCCCATGTCCTCTGGAGCTAAAAGTGGATGTTGGCCAAGTCTTTTGCAGCCTCTCTTCAGTACTTAGGAACGTTACGTTGATGGTTGCTGTTCTCTTTAAAAGTAAAAGACATCATAAGGTTTAATCTCCATAACTGTGTGCTATCTCTGAAAATGTGTCCTGACCATACTGCTGTAAGAATGTTAGGTATGTTCTTTTGCTAAATGTATGTATGGTGTATTTGAAAGTTTAGAAATTAATTAGATTTAGACCATAAAGGAATTAGGAATATTTGAATGGGGGGAGGTGGGAGTGGGAGGGGGAAATGACGACTGAAATGTAGAATATATTGTAAACATAGCGTGCTAGTTTAAACTGAGGTCTGAATTTTGTTGAGCGTTTTGTTTTCCTACTGACTTCATCTTGTTAGTTCTGACTATTTTGCCTCTTCCTTTTCCCCCAAAGCAATTGTGCCGCTTCTTTTACCCATGAAATGATTATTGCGGTTTGAAGGCTGCACCTCTATGTATTTCAAGACAAATTTGTACAGAGTGCTCTTTAACTATTGAGCAGTTTTATACAGTTTATGTAACAAACACAGGCTTTTAATTTTGTGAGAGAATCTTGTTTGGCCAAACCTAGTGACTGTTAACTGTTTAGAGGACTTCAGTATCCCTGTGAGGGTCTATTTCAAACTTTAAAAAATATTTTTTTTTTCTGCTTGGTTTATTTTCTTCTCTTTGCTCTTTTATATTCATGTAAGCTGTAGTACTTTTAAGTACTTTTATTCCAAATCTAGTGGGTCCTCTTTACTGGAAATTTTGAATAAAACCTGTTGTTACTGCTTACATTTGATTAAAACATTGTCTTGTCCACTTCTTAGCAGACTCTTAACAAGCCAGATAAAAGTGTGGTCTTGGAAGAGGAACTAGACATGAAGATGTGCTGAGCTTAGACATAATGATTAGTACAGGTTAGTAGCCCTGCTAAACTCAGGAACGAGGGGAGGCTGAGCAGCAGAGCTCAGTGTGTGTTCAGCCAGACACTGAATGCATCTGTCTGTCTCTAATGAGTAATAGCCCTTTTTGGAGTATGAGTCAATCCCACCTTATTCTTTTTTTTTTGTTGTTGTTGTTAAAGGTAATTCCACTACATGTCTCAGTATACATTTTTTAAATTAAAAATTCTCCCCTTGCTCAGGGGAAAAAAATCCATAATGTACAAGTTCCCTATTGAGAAGAACCTGCTACTTTTACATTCCAAGAACAGGTTTTTTGGTTTCTTTTCAGATTCAGTTTGATATATCTTTTTCATAAAGAAGCAGTCATAGCACAAATGTAAGTCTTTAAAATAAATAAAATTTATAGATGACCAAAAAGAGAATGCTCTTTGCTTCTCAGGCACTGTCTTTTGTTTTGATATCTTCAGCCCCTGCTACATAAACTCCCAGCTGTTCCCAACAGTTTCAATCCTTTTTATGGAATGCAGCTGTGAGGTAGCAACTTCTTTTTTAATTAGTGCTGTAACCATCCATCATGCAAGTCTTAAGGAGTGTTTCTACTTGGATGTTTTCATATTTGGATGATCCTGTGCAAGTTTTGATAAATTTTGAAAAAGCGCTGGAGTAAGAAAAGACAGTTTTATGTTGTGACTGCTTTGAATGTTGCTGTCTTTTATGTTTTGGGCTGTGATGCCTCCCTGTTTTTCCTAAATAGGGATTAAAATTAGAAAATGGTAGCTCTGCAGAGCCTCAGAAACTTTCAGCGGTAATCTGAATTAAGTGGGACGTGCAGGATCCCAGTTTTTCTGAGTTCCTTCTGTTGTCACTTTTTCTACAATACTGTTGAAGTGCTGGGTACATAATATTTTCATTATCTGTTATCCAGCTTTTTGCTTGTGGTATGGAGATCACATTAGGTGCAAGGAAAAAGTGTGCCTTCATATGATGGCACAGAGTATCTCAGTATTCATTAAAAAAGATGAGTGGATCAGAGTAAAACTGAGACTCTCAGGTGGTATTGTCTGGGTTAATTTTTTTTCACTGTACTAGTATGGGGCTATTTTGGATTTGTGCTGGTGACAGTGTTGATAAAACACAGGGATTCTTTTCCTTACTGCTGAGCAGGGCTTACACAGATCCAAGGTTTTTCTGTCTCCCACCCCACTGCACCCGTGAAGAGACTGGGGGTACACGAGGAGTTGGGTGGGGACACAGCTGGGACAGCTGACCTAACATATATCCTGTAGCATATAGAGTCATGCTCAGCATGTAAAATGGGAAGAAGGAAGGAAGGAGGGGTGTTTGAGGTGATGGAGTTTGTCTTCCTGAGTTACAGTTGTGTGATGGTGCCCGGGTTTCCTGGAGATGGCTGAACACCTGCCTGCCCATGGGAAGTGGTGAATGAATTCCTTGTTTTGCTTTGCTTATGTGTGCAACTTTTGCTTTACTTATTAAATTGTATTCATCTCAACTTTATCTCAAGTGTTCTTACTTTCACCCTTTCAATCTTCTCCTCCATTCCACCTGGGGTGAGTGAAGGTGCAGCCTCTGAGTGGTGATTAGTTACCAGCTGGGGTTAAACCACAACTGACTAACAGCCAGAAACACAGGTAGGACAGAAGTTACATGGGAGGAAGCAACTGCTGGCTTCAGGCTGTCAAAATTTTTGGAGCATTTTGAAGAAGTCTTCCTACTGATTTGCCCTGCTTTGAATAGTTGGAGTCAGAAAGCTGGAAAAGGCAAAGGACAAGGAAGAAAAAGTGTTTCTTGTGACCTCTCACAAAACAGAGAATGTTGTGAACTAAAAGCATGGACAGAGCCTATGGTGTCAGCTCTGTAACCAGGTAAGTTCCTGCTGCTTATCTGGTTTTATTTCCCCAGTTTCCTCCATTTAGTCTCCTGAACAAATGAGTTAAACACAGAAGACACTACTTAAAAGCCAAGACAAGTCCCTGTTAGGAGAAACTGAAAAGAGACAGATATCTGTATTGAAGAAAAGCAGTATATGTAGATGCAAAAATAATTCCATGGAGCTGAATGTGTTTTGAAATCTCTGCTTTGGCTTTTAAGTGCTGGAAATCAAATAATCCTCCCTGAGCAGAGATGACTTTTTAATCATTTAAGAGGATCTGGTAAGCATTTGAAAGATTTGTTGAAACCTAAGAGGGATAGTCATGCTTACCTGTATGGATAAAAATAATTCATGTTTTATCATATCCTGTATCATAATCATGGGCCTGATCTTTTAATGCTTGCTAACCTGGTATTGCTGTCTACTTTGTTAAGGCCATTTGCTGCTAAATCACTCCTCTTGCTACTGTAGCTATTGTCCTTTATTGTCTTAAGACAAGTATAGTTGTCTTTTTTAGCCTCTAAACAATGCAGGTGTGATTATCATTGTTTGAAGACAATAAATCAATGTGGAGGTGTCTGAAATTGATATGGACCTTTCTTGATGTGCCTGTCTCCTTGATTCTCCTTTGTCTTGTCCCACACTAAACCTTTGATGGGCACCTTGGAAGTTGCTGTGTTTTAGTGCTCTCTTTAGTAATTGCTGCTGGTTTGTTCTGTGAAGCACTCTAGCCTCTTAGTGTGCTCTTGAGATTTGTGATTCATGGCCACGAACTGGCAGTCACCTTTTTCTGGATGCTTGCCTAAATATACAACATAACTCTACCATCACCAGCCGTGGTGGAGCAGTATATTTTTTACATGCATCATCTCACAGTTCATTTTCTTAAATACATTTGTGATTCTGTGCAGGAGGGAAGGGAAAATGGCTCTTATTTTCCTCTGGCCCTCTCTGTCCTTGACTTAATTCAGTCAAGAGAGACACCCTTGCCCTGTTGTCCTTCAGGGGATGTTCTCTCTTCTCTGAGGTCCCCTCTGTCACATGTCAGTGTGTCTTCATGTGCTGGGACCTGCTGAAGCAGAGGGCTCTGGTTCCCCCTTAAATTGAGGTGGCTCGTGTTTCATTTACCTCACCTGTAGGAGCTGATTCAGCTGCAAGGGCTGTGTCCCCTGGCGGGTGTGGTGAACTATTTTTCATGAGGCAGGTGTGAAGGAGAGGCAGCCTCCTGATCAAAGCCTGTTGCAAAAACAAAAGTGACTCCAATGAGATTGACAATGTAAGCATCCACTGGGCTTGATTGTGGTTACAGAGCTGAGCAGGTCTGTTGCAGGGAATGGACAAAATGGGTACAGTTTTTAGGCAGGTCTGGTGAAAGCCTTGCAGTTAAAAATTATCCTCAGTATATGTTGTTAATTGATCTTGTGACCGAAGTAATCAAAAGTAATGTCAAACAAACCCCCAAATTTTACAAACGGTCCAAAAGTCTGGAATTTGATTCAGTCATCTTTAAGGATTATTAATACTTTATTCTAATGTGTGCAGATTGATAATTTTTTCTTAAGAATTGGTTTGTGATTTCCCCTTTTCATCCTGTTGCCAAGGCATGAGTTGAAAAATCTGTATGTTCTCTTCATGGTCCTGCCAGCACATCTGAGACTCTAAATCTTTAGAGCTCAGAGGAGGCTGCTGTAGTTTAATTTTGCAGAAGTAAGCACCATCACTTGCTCCAGATTGTAGACAGCAGTTAAGATAGGATTGATAAAAACCTGCCACTTACAGTTGTGTACTATAGTAAATAGAAAATGAGCTATAATTATATTACAGGCTTTTTTTGCTCAAGGAGTTTGGTGTATGTGGAGCGGTCACTTGCTTAGACGTGCTGGAAGAGCACAATTTGCTTTTCTAAAACTTATTCTGATTTTCCTGTTGCAGCTTTCCCCAGTGTCCCTATAACATGTAAAAAACATTCTTTTCTAGAAATGAAAAATGGTATGCATAACTTCCTCTTCCCTTTTCTCCTAATATAACTTTGAAGTTCTTGGTCTGCTGTTCCTTTAGAGTACTGAGTTGAGCTTAGAACAAGCAGGAGAATGAGACTTGATGTGTGTAGTGCTGCAGTAACACTTCAGTATTTTTTTGGAGCACTTGGTTCTTGGCAGAACAGGGTATGTCTCATCTTTGAGCCCTTCACTTCTGCCTTATGTTGATACTTTAGGGATTTGTAATCCTGAGTGTTTTCAGATATACATGTGGAGACTGAAAGATGGCTGCTGTCCCATCAGATATTTCTCCAAGTTTGTGGACCAGTCTCCTCAAGTCAAAATCACTATAGGCCATAGTGTTGGCAACAGCACTATTTAGAAACAGGATCCAAGCATGGCTTCATTTTGAACGTGATTCGGCCAATGGTTTGACTACAAACGCTTTTCAGACCTCTCAAACACAGCTTGATCTTTGTCTGCTGGATTTGGGCCATGCTGTTTTCTCAAGCAGCACAGAAAGAAGCTACCTTGACCTGCATGCTCTGAAGACTCAAAAGTCCAGGAAATGGGTTTTCATCTTGTGCTAGGAGAGCAGTTCTGTGAATACCCTTTTATGGGGTAGCTTTTAACTGCAGTATGGGGTTTCTTTGTACCCCTACTAACAATTGATATGGCACTAATTCAGAATACGTTCTGGGCACTGGGGCCATTCAGTTTTCTGACCCACTGTGTTCCTCTTGGTCTTTCAGGAATCATGTCATTGCCTCACATGTCCTTGTGATTTCCCCAGGTCACAGGAGCAAGTTTAAACAGAAAAAGTGGTAGGTCTTCTGTTGAATTTGATCTTACACTGATAGAAAGCAGTTTACAACCAAAATATTAGACCACTAAACTCCCTACAAATTGACCATCTTCAAAAAGAACCCTAGGAAAGCACTGAGTTGTCTTAATATTGGCAAGGACACATAAGCAGTTTGAACTGTCACCTAGAGTTTGGGGTGTTGTAGCAGCCCTCTTATTAGAGAGTAAAAATGAGCCAAGGCACAGGCTTCTTGTTGAACACAGCATAAAAAGGGTCCTGGTTTATTCCTTTTGATGGCATAGTCATCTATTAGTCACTCCAACCATTCCCTGACTCTGGCTGCAGCAGCTCCTGCTGTAGGTTTCCCTTGCAGCCTCTGACTGCTGGGTATTTCCTGCTGAACTCTGACTGCAGGGATCAGTTTGCAGCCTCTGACTGCAGCTTTTACCCAGCCAGACTGTGACTGCAGGTTCCAACAACAGCTCTGACTGCACACCCAGACTGACCTCACAGCAGGATTCTCTCTCCCCAGGATCCTCCTTCATGCTCCTCAAGGTTCCTCCTCCATCATGATCCTCCCCCACCAGCCAACCCCCTCTTTTCTCTCACTCATCCTTATTGAACACAGCTGTTATTCATCAGGGGCAAGGCTGTACTGGGTAATTAACAAAGCTGCTACTTACCAGGGCTGAGGTCACCTGTATTCCCTTCTCCTACATGGGGACCCTGATTCCGGGGGACCCTGATACTTTGAGTAAGGGGCCATCCATTCCCTCACAGGATCTGCTGGCATCATACAAACCCCAGATGAATCCATGTTGTCAGTAATCAAAAGAAGCAACAGACAAAGATCCATGTGGGTACAGTGGCAAGGAAAGGTTCACAGCCAGGTTTTCTTACCGTCACTTGAGAAAGTACAGGAAATGCCCATTTCTGTGCCAGCAGCAGTGAGTGGGTGATAGGGGTGTGGTAGTGCCGTTACATGGAACAATCCCAAGCATGGTCAGACCTGGAACTTCACAGCTGAATGTGCATGGAGACTGGTCTTGCATGTGAGCATTTTGTTGTATAAAATGGGGGGAAAGGATCACCTATGCATGCTATAAGTGATCTTCTTGTATCTGGTGTTTATTTTCACTATTGTTTTGGAGTTGTCTGGGTGCTCTTGCACTGTTCCCTCGATAGTAAGGTGGATGAAAGAATATGCAGAATATGTGGGCTTTTCTCTTTTTTTCTCCATGTTCTGGTCACCTCTTGTGTTTTGTAAAACATTACTGTGTCTCCTTGTGTTGGGAATTACCATGGCCTGGCACAGGTGGGTTATACAAGAAGCCCAGTCAAAATTCATTCTCTCTACAACTGTATCTGGAATGCCTGAAAAATGTGACATGGCCTTTCACATAAACAGGAAACAGCTCTAGTGAGGGACTGAGCGTAGCTGAAAGCCTAACCCAAATAACACTGTTAGTCATGTCCATCTGGGAACCTTTCAGTGCCACACAAGTTTGGAAAACGTGGTTGTGACTGGCTTCCATATGTGGGATGAATGGCGGGTACCAGATGTTGCCTTACACATTTAACTCCTTTTCTCTGAATTCCATCTGAGACACAAATGTTCTGTGTACAGCACTTGTGAGTGAAAGCCTGCACATGTGAAGGTTTTGGTGTTTGCACAGGAACTGGGCTGGACCTGCACCACGGGAAGCAGGGTCGAGGTTTCTCTGGTCATCTGAAGTTTGTGATGACAGTAAGCAGTGAACAACAGAGAGGTAGCAAATTAAGTACCCAGTTGTCAGAGGTGGAATGCAGTGTAATTCTAAGTGCTGGCTAGTATGTATGTGAAAGCTTATTTCCTCAAAGCAACACCATGGAATGTAACAGTAGACTGATGATATCCTCTTTGGGCATGTGTAATAATTAGGCACTCTTAATTTCCATATTTTCAAATGTATGGGCTATGGATTATATCCTGTGTCTGGTTTTAGTTTTTCAAATGCAGAACCCAGAAGGCTCCTTGTGAAGTTCCTGCCTCTCAGTACTTGCAGCCTGCTCCCTCTTTCCACAACCTTTCTTCCTCTGTGCTTACAGAAGTTTGGAGAGCACAGTAAAAGGGCTGGTTACCGAAAAAAGTAGAGTATGAGTTCATGTGATACCATGAGAAGATACTTAGTGTATACCTGGAAGAACAAACAGTTGTAGGAGGAGTATTTTAATTTCTGTTGTTGGGCTTTTTTTTTAAGTAGCCTGTTTATTTTTTGTGGGTTTTTAGAAATGTAGCTTCCAGACTACAAGTCTGAGGTGGTTAACCTGGTATTGCTGGTTTGTTACTAAGGTACAAATTATAGAATTGGAAATAATTTTAAATTCCCTTTTTTAGAGAAGGCAAATTCTGTAGGATAATATTCTTACTTTTAAGGAATACTTCTGGCTGTGTTTTCATGTTTTATTTTCCCTGGAAAGCTGGATGCAAACAGGTGAAAAATTTAAGTCTTCATACCTGCAGAGAGGGAGTACAGGGATCTGCTTCACTTTCTTACCTGCCACCTCCCTGAAATGAATTATTCTTCTGTAGTTTTAGGGAGGAAAGGGAAAAATCTGGAGGGACTTGTTCCATGTGGTTTCCCTCTGGCTAAAGCTGACCCAGCCACAGGGAGACATCTCACAATGGAACAGATGCTGTGTTCTTCAGATGAATTATGAATTTCAGCCTCTGCAAAGATCACTCTACAAGCCAGAGGGCTATGAGGGGAGGGAAGGTAACTTTGAAAAACAAAAACATCACTTTGGGTGCATAAAGATTTGTGAGAAATTCTTTCAGGAGTGCTGCATTGGAAGCACATTTGAGCCCTGTAATGTTACACACATGCAGAAGTGCAGTTAATGATGGTTAGGTGAGGGCTTGGCTGCATCATGCATCTTTTCAGTGGTGTATGGGATGGTCAGAAGGGCTTTGTGTAGGATTAAAGTAAAATTTAGAAGGTATTTTGCAGCTTCCCTACATACCGTTTCACTTATTAATCACTTTTGTACTTAGATATTGTATTTTAGATTTTGTATGTTTCTTCTACTATTTGTTTAAAAATTGCCTTTCTACAAAATGGGTTTGCTTCATAGTTATGTATTTTGCCTATGTATTTTATATTGTCTTTTGCACTTGTCTTTAGTGATTGTCACTCCACTAGAAATACAGCAGGTTTCCAGCATGTTTTCTTGGGATTCCTCAGGCATTCATCATTTCATGATGCTTTCATAAGGCTCTTGTGAGAATGTGCAATGATTTTAGCAAAAATTCTATGAAAAGATTCAGGACTCTTATATAATTGAGCTAAAAATTTTAAATTTTATATCTCCTGGAAATTGATCATGTGAAATGTCCAGATTAGTGCTCAGAAAAGATTAGTTAAACTAATTGACAGAGATTATCCCCTTGGATTAAACTGGGGTTTTTTGGTTTTGCCCTTTCTTTTTTTGACTGTTTCTCTGATACCTTTTAACACTAAAAGCCCTAAAGTGTTGTTTGGTAAGTATTCACTGTTCTTTTTAAAATAAGAGTTAAAACATTTATCCAAGAGGCATCTGAGAGTTACTGTTTTAAAAAGTTGCCTTAAAGGGAGGAGGGAAAAGTTGGGTGGGATTTTCTTATTTCAATGGAAAAAAATGCATGTGCTGTCATCTTTTTCTTAGATCACAAGGAATAAAAAGTTTTCTTTTACAGATCAGACTTCAAAATGTGGTCTTTGTTATTAGGATGCATTAATTAAGAAGGTATGTGGTTAGATAACTAGCATTAGTTCTGTATTTGTAGTCGTCTTCCAGAAAAGCTGACCAAAGAGTTTTCAAAAGTAACCTTTGCTGAATTGCTTTCTGCCCTGCTGTCTGAGCCTCTGAGACACTGCAGTCATCAGTAACTAACGCAGGAGTGTTTGTGTGCATGGTGGCAGAATCAAGTGAGGAAACTGCCTGCTTTCCAAGTTTTGTTCTGAAACATGATGGTAAATAAAATGTGCTTTAAAATTAACAGAAAGGGTCAAACTTGGAGGTTTCGAAGCATGTATAGATAGCTACTCTGAGGAAAAAGAGTTCAATTCCTTTTCTCTGCAGGGAATAGGACAAGAAATAGCAGGCTTAAACTGCAGAGAATAAAATTGAGTCTAATACTGGGGACAGGGGGAAGAAATTTGTCAGTTAAGACATTAAACACTAACAAGTTACTTGGATAGGTTTTGGAGAGTTGGTCACTGGAGATTGTCAATGACAGGTTAGAAGAATGGATATTGGGAATAGCAAAGGTTTTCTTGGATGCTCTCCTGCTGTGTGCTGTGAGAGTTTAGGGCTTGCTCTGAACTTTGAAGAGCTGAATTCTGTCAGAGATGTTGAGGATGCCTTTGTCACCTGAATATATTTTCATACGTACTGAGACATAGTGATTTAACATAAAGCAGGCAAAGTTATTTTCCCCCACTTCTGCTATGCCGGTTCCATATGCCTGTGTAGTTACAGATGAGTTGCAGCTAAAAAATGTATTGATTTGCACAGATATCCCAGTAACAAACCTCACTTTCTGCTCAGGACTCTGTTCTGTATGAGCATTTAACCATCACTGGGAATGCTGGAGTACAAATGCCTCATAGAAAACCTTCTGGAAAAGAGCTTTTCCTGAAGCTTATCAATATTCCGAACAGGAACCTACGGAGTCTTTGCTCTCAGAGCAGCAAGACTGAAGAAGCAGTGACAGCTATAATGGCAGGGCACTAATGGCTTTGGAGAAGTGTTACTTGAGTAACTGGAAATGATACAAACAGATTGTTGATGCCACCTTTATTCTTTTCATAGACTTAATTACAAGAATGGATTCACTCTAAGGAGATATCAGAATTTTTGCTTTCCACAATTAGATGGGTAGATCATGAGACTTTAACATATGAAATGTTTCTCTAGAACACCAGCTAAAGGAAGTATGGATTTGAATGACTTCATACTTTTCCTTCACTGGAACAGGAGCACTGGGAATGTGAAATGTCATTGACATGTGATTCTGAAACACAGAGTAAGAGCTGAGAGCTCTGACTTGAGCTCTAATTTTCTTGCATATTTTTTTGATTTGGTGTTAGCAAAAAATCTTTATAGCTTAGTGTTTGTTATAAAATGAGAAGACAAAATCAATGTCCCTTCCATTCAAGAAACATCTCACCCTGAAAGTAACTGCTGTTTTAATCCTTTGAGCCTCTAGTTATTCTTTTTTAGAATAAGTACATACAAGAAGTCAGCAGCAGAAAGGGTTGGTGATGGGGAGAGACTGCAACACAGGAGGCCTCCTAGATTACTTTTAATGCAACACTAGCATTTGTTTGTTTATTCCATCCTTTTAGATTAATTTTAAAAACTGATGTGCTTGTAAGGCCTTCTGTCAGACCTCCACTGTTGGTGACTGACTCTCATTGGCATATTCAGCACCTGTTCTAGTATCAGTCATGCTTCATGAGAAGCACCAGGGATGTGTCCTCTTGGAATAAATGGCAAACAGGGACAAGGCATGATGTGTGTGTGTAACACTAACTTGTATTCAAGAGTTCTATGTTCATTTTATAATGTTTCATCCACTGATGATTCAAATACTCTGCCTCTGGCTGAGCAAGAGACAGCATTCCTTGAAGTTCCTAGAAGGGAAGTATTCCTGGAAGTTTCCTTCCAGAAATGGCAGAAAGCCTGAGTCTAGGCCAGACTAGAGACATGCCGATAGATACAAAACTAGAAATTTTGGACAGACCAAGATACAGTTTTTGGCATCTGACTGCTGCTGTTTCTTTCCACAGCACTGTGAGAAGGGCTGTCTAACATTGTCTGATAGACTAGTTTAAGTCAAATAAACAGCTGGGCTTTCAATGCTGAGAAACTGAAATGGAATAGCTGATAGGAAAAAACCACTCAGTCTATCCCCTTCCATACTAAAACTGCAAGACAGCAAATAAATGCAGTTGAATCTGCTCTAAAAAGGATGAAGGATGCTGACAACCACAAGCCACCTGAGCTGTGAGTACTGCAGATTTCTTGTTCTCATTCTAAACAATAAAACAAAATCCTTTAATATTAATGCAACAAGGCAACTATTCCTATGTTTCCTATAAAGTTTTCTGTTTGTTTCCCACACTGATAGTCTGAGCAGGTGTCTTAACACAGCAGCAGAATTGTGGTTAAAATGTATGCTTTGAATTTTGTTTCTGGTTTAGGTGAGGAAATAAGATGACATTTCTGTATAAGCCTTATGTTACACAGAGATCCCTGACTTGCTGCAGTGACCAGAGATAGGGCAACAGCAAAATCCTGCTGGGAAGTCAGAAACTCGTAAGAGACTCCTAAACAGGATTACAGCCACTTGCTGCTGGTCTTCTGTGAGTAATTCTCCAAACCAAACTGAGATGGAACACATGCTTGCAGAGAGGATTTTGTATTTTGCACTCTGAAGTCTCCTGAATGCACTCTCAATAAATGTTCAGTGCGTTTAAGTTCCTCAGGTAGTTAAACTCTGCCGTGGCCAAACAGGGCAGACTTAACGATGGTGCTGGTGAACTGAATTCCCGTGTGCTCAGAATCCATCCAGGCTGTGTGACTCAGCCACATAGCGCTAGCTTCCCCTTCTGGCCAGAAGAAGTAAGGGAAGCCTCATGGAGAGCGTCACGGGAATTATTTCTCAATTTTATTCCTCTGCTCTAAAGGAGAAAAGGAATAAAAATAACCAGATAACAATTTTCAGATAACAAATGAATGGCTAACTTCCAGTGGGGGAGAAGTGTAGGTGGAACATTTTTTGATTCTTGCAACATAATACAATGATATATTGAGATGGGGTTGCTGCTCGAATGTAGAATTCTTTTCTAAACATGGACTTAATTGGGAAAGCAATTAGATGAAAATATCAACTTCTGAACAAAATTATTCCAAATTTCCCTTCTAGTCCTCTATAAACTGGTCCTTGAAACAAATATTTTACTTTTCATATGCACTATGCTAACTTTCTCCATGCCAACTGCATTAGTTATGATTGCAATGGGGTTTGTTGTTTGGGCATTGGAGTTTTTTGCTCCCCTTTCTGTCTTATTTAAGGATTCTTCTTTCATCTTAATTCTGTGGTACAATATTTTCTATCATTAGGCTAAGCTTTGTAAATGTAGGGTGTACTTACATGAAGGTGTTTGTTTACTTTGTGATGTAAAGCAATGACACACATTATGATCCAACAGGCTTTTTAACAAGCCCTTTCTGAGTCAGTCAGCCTTTTAGAATGCTGTTGTGCCGTATTTTTGGATGGGTTGATCATACAGCATTGAATCTTAGCAGAATCTTTCCTTTTTTGTCCTTTTCATGCCCATCTGCTACAGCTGCCTGGAAAAAGGAGACATTTTGGATGGTAGGACCAAAGCCTTGCTTTTGTGGGCATGTTGAAGAGTAAGCAAGCAAATACCTACACAGCAGAGACTCCCAGTGTGATAAACAGTACCTTGTGTTCAAGGCACTCGGGCAGCCTGCCAGAAACAGCCTTCCCTGTTCCCACCACAGGTTTGGTCCCAACTGGAAACACTAAGGTTTCCCTGCATCTCATTCTTGAATCTTCACTCTCAGATCTACCATGGCCTTGGTCTTTCTGTTCATCTTGGCTGTGTCATCTTGGAACAGAGAATGGCTTGATATGTTTTGCTGCAATGTTATGTTCCTCTGGATAATTCTCCCCACTATCTCACTTCTACCAATTATGGTTTTCATTTGCTCATGAGGGACTCAGCCTGGGGCAAAGAACTCTGAGCACCAGTGCTGCTGGAGATGCAGGGAAGTACACCTGAATGTATGAGAGATTTATGCTTTTACTCTCAATGTTCAAATTGTCTTCAATGGTAAATTGAGTTATGCATTTATCATTGATTCCTTGCCCCAATGGATGCTTCACCTTGTGAACTGCAGTATTCACTTTTTGGTGTACAAGACTGTGCTCATTTAAAACTGACTTAATAAACCTTTAGCACCCTGGGCTGGTGGGAAGGAGGATTATATTTAGTCACTTGAAAGTCTCAGTCCTCTGCTCAGGACTGAGTTTTTGGCAACTACAGAACTTAAAAACTGCAGCCAATCAGGCCTTTCCTTAAGCAAAAAGTAGCTGGGAATGAAGGTGTCTCAGCAAAGTCAGGTATCAGACAGTGTTATATTATTTGTGTTTACTAATATGCTTGCTATGGTTTCATTGCTGTATTGAAAAAAAACCAGGAAGTGGCAATTAATGATTTCCTTTTCAGCTGTGCAATAATGAACTACATGAGAAATATTTTGATATCATGAGTCATTGGTGGCCATGGAGAAAAACATACTCTTTAAGCCAAGCTTTTAAATACTTTTTTAATTGAAAGAAAAAGATATTTTACTGGCAAGTGATTTGCTCTTCCAGGTTTATAATTTTAACAATGAATCAGTCTTGGAGAACATTATTTAACTGGCTTTTACAACTAGTAGTAGTATATGAATAATGTTTGGGGGTTTTGCCTATATAGTAAATGTCTTTTTTTTTTTTTTTTTCAGAAAAGATAGTTGCTTTTATAAGAAAATATGATTTTATCTGTCCCCTTTAAAAATCAGGCAGTTCATCATTAACAATTAGAAGACTTGTGGAGAAGCAGTAGAAAACTTTCCTGTAATGGCTGATGTAATTTCTCACTAATGTACAATCACTGCTCAGTTCATACCAACATGCAAACACTGAAGTCTGCTCTAAGGTTTTGTGAAGAAACTTCAGCTCCCTTGTTTATAAAAATTTACATAAATACAAACCATGGTTATTTAAGTTAATTTTTCTTCTGCTTTCTTCAGATGATCTCTTGTAGGTCTCAGCCAAAGCTCAAAGAGCAAATTTCTTTTTCCAGTCTTTCGAGCTCTAGCAGCCCTGACACCATCAGGTACAGCCATGGAGTTGTCCCCTCTGTGTAGGTGGCTGACCCAGGGAAGCTGTGGAAAGGCTGTTTTCTCCACACCTAGCCAGGCAGCTGTCCTGCTGCTCTGTCCTGGCCTTTGTAGAAAAACCTTGGGATGCTCACAGTCAGCAAACGCCTGTTGGTGTAGCAGTTGCAGAGCTTTTGGGGAGGTGGACTTTTTTTTTCTGGTATTTCCTTGCCTGAGTTGCGATTGCAGATCTGAGGCCTGGGCTCAAGTGGCATTTCAACAGGCGTACTTTCAGCTGTGGATATGTCTTCTAGTGATTTTATTTCAGGTGTCCAATCACCTTTTAAGATAAGGCAGGAGATATATTTTGTCTGAAGTGCTAAGACTGTCCTTGGAAGGCTTAGCCTTTCTTCTTGAAAGGAAGGCTGTAATCAGCAGTTACTTTGCTGTGTTTTGCTGTAAAGAGGAGGTTGGACGAAACTTCTTGTGTTCTGTGAAAACTGAAATGAATTGAGACGTGCCTTTTGAAATAAAGGGCAAATGGTCATTCAATTACCACTGTAGTTTCAGTTTGTACCATGGCAGGGACTGTGGTTTTGTATTGCACATTGCTGTAAAGAAATGTCTATATTAAATATTATTGTATTATTATGTGCACAAAGATTACTTTGGGGTTTCTTAAAGAGATGAACAGAGCAAGGAAATAAGCGTTGCCAGAGAAAGAAAGAATGAACTAATCCAACTAAAACTGCAAGGGGAAGCCGGTTAGACAGAATGTAAATTTGCATGGTTGAATTTGGCAGATTCTAACGTTAATACTATTCTTGATGTGAGAAGTTGCAGAAGGGTCTTTTTCTATTCTTTTGTAATGATCTGGATTCAATTGCATATTTTGCCTGAATATCTGTGCCTCCCTGCACCTTTAACTCGTGGCACTTTACATGTATAACACTTTACAGGGTATTTGATTTAGTATTGGCTCAGAAGGAAGACTGCTATTTCATGAGTTGCCAGCAGTACCCTTTCCTTTAACACAGGGATAAATTCACAGCAAGGAGGTTAAAACAGATACCTTGGACAAGTTTGCAGACTGTGATGGAATAACTCTCGGGTGCGCATTTTTATTCTCCTGACACCCTTGGGGAAAAGAAGCAAGGGGAACACAGAATGAGTTAAATTTGAAATTTTAAAAAAACCAAAACCACCAAATCCACAAACATACTCCCCCCCCCCCCCCCACCCCCCAAACATACTTTCAAATTTGAAAGATAATTTTTAAGAAGAAGGAGAAACAGAGCCGGATGTGGAATGCTACTGAATTACTCTCCTGAATAGTTCAGCAACAATGTTAAGTAAATTAATGATGAATGGATAAAGAATACAGTAGCCAAGAGAAATCTGCATGTTGGAGATCAAATACAGTGAGTCTGACCAAAATTTATCGAGCTCTGTGTAATAACAACCAAACCCCCCCCCCCCCCCCCCCCTTCTTCAGTTGCATACATTAAAAGAAGATAGGAGAAACATAAGAACACTGTATAGTAGGGCAGGATGTAAATTAAGAAGACTCTAGATATGATCCAGCCCCTAAGGGAGGGAATTTTTTGTCAATTTTGGATAAGGTTAGAGTAAAAGAAAATCAGAGGTGGTTGAAGAGCACATAGTTCTAGGAGCCCTATATAGTTTCTAATATATGAAAGACTATTGAAAGAAAGGGTGTATATAATTCCCAAGGCAATAGGAAGTCTTCCACTCATATCTGGCATTTGGAGACTTAAGTCTCTGTCTGGTGAAAAGCAAACTTGAGTAACAGGGTTGAGGGGAAAGGGGAACAAAAATGAGGATGACCTGAGCAATTTGGAGTTTCAGACCTCACCAGTGTGCAAAATCCTGAAAACAGTTCTCGCAGGAAGATGACTCTAAAGCACATTCATGCCTGTTTGTGGTCATATCAGATGGGCAGTAGAGCTGATGGGCTGTATAAAAAAAAGCAGCAGTTTTGTTCTGAACTGCTGAGTGCACACTTTAATCTCCTATTATTCCAGTCCACAAGGTTATCATAGAGAACTGAACAATCCCCTCTCCTCTTCAGCATTGATGAAATATGCAATTTTGCACGCCTGTTCATTGAGGTCACTGACAAAAGTATTCAAGTTGGGAGAAAACAAACAGGATAAACTGAAGAATCAATTAAGCAGTAGTAGAATTTTTATTGTTATTGTTTCTGCTGTTATTAAAATAATAGTTGGGATGTGCTACCTAGGTGTAAGCACAGCACTTGAAACAGAGAGTGTACTTAGAAAGCTTGTTAAGGAAGAGATTATACTGATCCATGCTAACTCTGGTGACTAAAGACCTGCTTAAACAGAGATCTCACAAGGCTATTTTGAAATGGAACTTCTTGTCTCTGCTGTGGCGTCATCCCATGCTGATAGGGACACAAAAATGTGTATTTTCTTAACCCTGAAGTGTTCAGTTCTCTGTGTTTCATCATATTCTGAACTGGAGTAACAGCAGTGAGATTAAATCGTGCATTCAGCAGTTCAGAACAAAACTTCTGCTATTTAATAGTCTGTCATTTTCACTGCCCATGTGATGGCACTGCGAAAAAGTCTTTGCAGGGCATTGCAAGGCCCTGGGAACAGCTCAGGCAGTGGATTCTGTACATTTACATTTATTGGAAATAGATCTGTGTACTTTAACAAGAAGACAGGCAGAAAAAGGATGGTGAGATGACTGGAGAAAACAGTAATAGTTAAAAAAAAAAAAAAAGGGAAGCAAAACAAACTGCCTCACAATAAGCCAACTTTCCACGATAGGAAACTTTAAAGAGGATGTGTAATAAGGCTGAAAATAAACGTGATTTAACAAGCACATGGCCTTTAAGCTTTTCTTCTCCCCTCCTGGTGTATGAAACGAAATGGGAGGACTAGTAAATCGCCACGCACGGATTCAGAGTGGGCATTTCTAAAGCAAGAGAGAAATGCCGATTTTAAAAAATCCTTTACTGTAAGGCCAGAGCAGGGAGCCTGTGCCTCCATGGCCATGGAAGTTTGCGTACTCATGGAAGGGCCAGACCTGACCCCTGGGGCCTTGGACCCCTGGCTTTGGGGGGGTCCGGGGGATGGCGGCGTAGCTCCTTGCCCTACGGCACCCCCCTTTCCCGGCCCTGCTCGCCCCGTCCCCGCGGGGCAGCGGGTTCCGGCTCGGCCTGAGGGCGTCACTTCCCGGGGCGGAGCGGGGCGGCTCCGGTAGGTGCCGGGCATGGCGGGGAGCGCCGGGGAGCGGGGCCTTTTCCGGGCCCGCAGCCCCGCAGCGGCCGCCCCGCGCTGAGGCGGCCGAGCGGGAGCGGGGCTGGGGCCGCCCGGGCGCCTCGGGGAGGCTTCAGCGCCTCCTGCTTACTTCTAAGTGTTCTTGTGTCTGAACTCCCCCTATCCCCCGTGTGTTTTTCTCTTTCGGATGGAAATAAGTGCAAATATGCCCCGACGACGAATAATTGTTAAAAACAGCTTTAATAATAGCCCGTCAAACTAGAATATACCGCCATTTTCATAAGCGCAAGGATTGAGTGTACCTGGATTTGTAGTGTGCTATGTGTTCTCTCAGAGGCTTATGTGAAAGTACTTTTTTGGATATATTTATTTATGAAGCACGATAATAAAGATATGCTGTGCTTTTGATTCTGTAACTTGTTTTTATTGTGTCTGTTTAATGGGAAAAGGGGATGGTCATTTTTTTATTCAAGGCAGTGGGTACAGATAAAAGCTGATGATCACAGGTGTACATAAATTTAACTTGAGTCCTCACAAATGCTTTGAAGAAAGTAAAAATATTTTTCCTTCTCTTTAGGGTGTCTGCAAACAGAAGTGAACTGACAACTCTGGTACTTTTTAATTCCAAGCAAGATGAAGATCCCCTCTTTGCTGCTTAGATTCCCTCGTTGTTATTTCTCCAGAAGAACTTACTTCGTGAACTTCCACTTCACTTCCCAAGCAGATTTCCTGGGCGTTGAATCTCTTGGGCCAGCGCATCGCTGTCATACCAAATGGATTTGTTTGTCAGATGGTTTGAGGAGAGAGCTGTGCCAGCAAGCAGCCCCTGAGCAGCAAGTAGAGGGACTTTCTGACCGGGAGCAGAGACTTGTAGATAGACTTTACCATGGGCTAATCCAGGGTCATAGAGCCTGTTTAGCCGAAGCCATTACACTTATAGAATCAACTCAGAGTAGGAAGAAGAAAGTAGCCCAGGTGCTCCTTCAGAAGGTATTATCCTACCACAGGGAACAAGAAAAGTTAAATCAAGGAAAGCCACTTGCCTTTAGAGTGGGTTAGTCCTTTTTATGTCTTTGTCTCCTAGTTGCTTACGTGTAATTACTGTCCTCACCTTTTATTATCACTGTTGTTTGTGGTCTTGGATTTTTTTTTTTTTTTTTTTTTTTTTGTGGTTTATAACCAATCTAGATTACTTCTGTTGTCCAGTGGAATTATGGCTTGAGATGAAAAATACTTTGGAAAATGTTTTAGGAATTATCGTTATTTCTTGGAAATGTGTTATTCAGGGTGGGTTTTGCAGCCATCATAAGGTGAAACATTAGTTAGTTTGCAGATTGATGCGTGTGTTATCTCCACTTAGGGAAAGATGTAGTCAAGCAGACCTGGCTTCGCCCAATGAAGGTTATTTCTTGAACACTTCCTGAATCCCTTTTTTAGTCTACAGAAGGAAAAACATGCACCTTCCTGTTGTGTGGCCCTCTGTTAGGCAGCCTGCTTTTCAGCTGAAGGAGACTTGAACTTGCTTCTCTTTGGAGCTGTAAAATACTTTTCCCTTACAAAGAGAAGGACTGCTAACATGTGTCATGCCCAGCTGTCACCTCTCCTGTCTGTACAACCGTAGTAAGAACAAGAACTGGGGCATGGGAGTGAGAAAAGTTTGGTGCTAATTTTAGTTTGTGAGCTTTGACATGCAAATAAATGGCCTCATTTTTTTGAAAGAACAGTTCTTCAAGGTAAGGGCTGGTTTTCCTTTCAGAGTGTTTCTTTTATAGTAAATCTGAAAAATCCAGTTCTAATACATAACATTTTGAAAGTTCTGAAGGATGAGTCATACAGTTTAAGTAATTTTATTTGCAGGGGAGGAAATAGATGTGGATAAACCCAACGTTATCTTGGTGTCACTAGGATGAGGGGTGGTGAAGTGCTGCTGTGTTGCCAAACTCCTATTTTGTTTTGGCATAGCTTATCATTTGCATTTGTAGTGATGCTGTGTTAAAGGATGAATTGTTATCAACTTGATGGTATTCATGAGATGTATTATTTGACTAACAAAATGGTTTCTTTCTTCTAAATGTGATTACTTAGGGTTGTCTGGTCCTCCTGGTGCTGGAAAATCGACCTTCATAGAATGCTTTGGGAAAATGCTTACGGAAAGAAAGCACAAAGTGTCTGTGTTGGCTGTAGACCCTTCCTCTAGTACAAGTGGTGGTGAGTATTAAATTAAAGTTCCTAATACCTTGTCAACTACAGAAGTAGCTCTTTGGGCCAAGTGGAAGAAAATTTGGTGCCTATGACAGTAAAATGTAAAATAAGTCAAGTTTTCATATTTTTTCCTATGTGATACCAAATTGGGAAATAGGTATCAGTGTTGTAATTCTTTCAAGTTTCCTCTTTGCCAGTGTTGAAATGTTGCCTTACAATTTTTTTTTCCAAATTTGAATTTTTTGAAGTTGTGCAGGATTACTGATGACAGGCTGTGATCTGTAACTCTGCTAAAAAATTGTAGGCAAATTACAAGCTGACCATGCCTGATTCGTGGCATCTCTGATACAAATAATATAATCTTGATTTTGATCTTTTTGTAAGGGTAGCTGCCAGGCAGCATCATTAATTTTTCCTGCTTCTGTGCTGTTAAAGGTGTGCAGCTATTTATAAAGAAGTAACTAGAGCATTGCAATGACGTGGAGCTAAGACAGAGTGTGTTCTTGAATTCATGCCTTCAGAATGCATCAGTAGAATAGCAAAATGTGACAGCAAAACTGCACCAGTTGGAAGAATTGAGCATCTCTCATCTTTTAGAGTGTGCACCGAGTGCGTAGATCTCGCTGAATCTGATTTGCAGTTTGTTTGAGTAGAAGGAAGGCAGGGACACGTGGCAGCTCTCTTAAAACATCCAGCATCAAGGCATGTCAGAATCATAATGCAGAGATTTGTCCCTTAGGACAGGAACAGCCAAGATTCAGCTGCATGGCCTGATGTGTATAGGCTTCAGAAAGCCATTCAGGAGTTGTAGAATTCATTCTGACCTAGCACACATTCTTTGTATTTGGTAGCAGTAAGGTCTGCCTGTCAGGTCTTTCCAGCTTCTGAGAAGTAGAAGAACTAGGCAGTAGCTTCCTAGTCCTCAGCTAAGTCTTGACCACCTATGACTAGGATATGCATATATGACTGACTTTGTGCAAGAGATCTGTCTTTCCTCACTCATTTTTTGGTGGGGTGGGGAGGGAGAAGGGGGAGATGGTTGTGTTGCACTTCTGAAATAATTTAACATTAAGGTTCCCTATTGGGTGATAAAACACGGATGACTGAGTTGTCAAGAGACATGAATGCGTACATCAGGCCATCTCCAACCAGTGGGACACTGGGAGGTGTCACAAGGACCACAAATGAAGCCATTCTGCTCTGTGAAGGAGGAGGCTATGATGTTGTTCTTGTGGAAACAGTAGGTATGTGCTTAGGGTTTGCTTTGATTGTCCTGCTGTGATATGAAAATAAGGTGTGCTAGAAATGGCATGCTTCCTGCCTTGATTTTCCCATGTTTTCCTGCATGATCACTGGTTGAATATGAATGCTCATTCTGTCTTATTTTCTAGTCCTGTATGTCTTTGTTGTGTTTCCTGTTGTCTTTGTTTTGTTAGTGGGATTGTTCATGGGGCAGTGCTGGGATCTGTCATAATTACTGTCATTAATGTGACTGGAAGTTTGTAGTAAGTGATAAATTCTGAATTTAATTTTTAGGTGTGGGCCAGTCAGAATTTGCTGTGGCTGATATGGTTGATATGTTCATATTACTGCTACCACCTGCAGGTGGAGATGAATTACAGGTATTTTTCAGTTTCTCTTATTGGTTACTACCTGGGATTAGAAAGAGAAGCTTAAATTCAGCGTGCTATATCTACGCAGAAAAGTCCATATCAGTAGTGTTTTGTCCATTATACTGTTATTATTAAGTATTTTCAGTGTAATCCACTTCCTGCTCAGTTAAGGTCCCTTTTTCATTTTAAAAGTATTAGGATGTGAACTTTTGATACTCTGTGGCTTAACTTTGACATGTCCATGAGTTATATATCTTTTTGGGGAGAAAACTAGAAACTACCAAAGCATTTTGACCTGTTTTTTGTGATGAATGAGCACGTCACAGCCACTCTGGGTACTCCTGATTCCTGTCCCTGTTGCATTTAGGGCATCAAACGGGGCATCATTGAGATGGCAGATCTGGTTGCTATCAATAAGGCTGATGGGGATTTGGTTGTGCCTGCCCGCAGAATCCAGGCTGAGTACATCAGTGCCATGAAGCTGCTTCGCAAGCGTTCAAAGGTGTGGAGGCCAAAGGTTGGTGGGCTTCCCTGTGTTTTGTGGGTCTGGTTTGGTTTTGTTTGGGTTTTGGTGATGTGTTTGGGTTTTTTGTGTTTCTCCCCTCCCCAGAAAACATGCTGAATGAGTTGGGATTGGTATCTTCTCATCTGCTGTCCTAGTCTCCCTGGGCTCTTCTTAAAAATTGCAATTGGTTGTTTAGTCTCAGTGTGCTGGAGAGGTAATTGCTGCAGTCTGTGCTTCACCTCTGATCTCAAGGTGAGCCACGGGAAACACTGCAAAGCCCGTCCTCCTCCCAGGACTCCTGCCCTGAGCTACAATCTCTGCACTAGCAGAGCTATTACTGACATCAGGAGTGGTGCAAACTTTACTTGCTTTTTTGTAAACTGTGCATATCTAAAGATGTCCCATAATCTACTTCTCCCTCCATTATAACTCTGAAGCCTGTGATTATCTTTGTGCTTTGACTAGTTCATGTGTTTCCTTTATTGCTTTAATTTTTTTTGTTTGTTTCTGACATAATGAAAATGGCTAGATAGTTGGAATTCTCATCCTCTGGGTCTTCAGTTTTAATGCTGTATTTTATCTACTGAAAGGTTTTGGTGGATTTTTAAGGAGAAGATTCAGTACTAGTTTTCAATACGTGTATATAGAATAAGCACACACACACTCTCACTCCTTTATAAATAAACTATCTTTAAATGAGGCTTCTTCTAACTTAGTATTGGAATTGACCCATTAAGCTGAGTTTAAATCAGCTGGGCTGCCTGAGGATTGGCCTTTCTTTTGTAAGTGGAAAAGGAGAGAAGCTTTTTTAAAAAAGTAGCAGCCTGTTCAATTTGAAAGACTGTTTTGGATGTCTGGAATATTATTGGCAAAATTAATTCCTGGTCTGGAAAACAAAGGCAAAAAAAATAGTCAAAATACCTTGTTTCTGGCATATTTTAAGTCCAAAAGAATAGCTACTAGAATATGCACTTAACTCTACATTTAAGTAAAAGAGCAATAATGTACCTTTTAGCTGAAGGATTTACTAAAAATTATTCTCATAACAAGCAGCAGGACAAATATCCCAAATTGGTATGGATCTCAGGGTCTACTTCTAGTTAGAAGAATCCCAGGTTTTTGGGGGCAAGTGGGGGTAAGGCACGGAAATCCTTAGAGCTTCATGAAGCGAGTATTGAAGGAACACATTTCTTAATTTCCATGCAATCTACCTGATCCAATAATCGAATGCTCAAGGCCAGCAGCTGACTTGGCTGGAACAACTCCTCTGAATCCAACAGGTAATGCGCATCTCTGCCAGAACCGGGGAGGGCATCTCGGATATGTGGGATAAAATGACCGAGTTCCGTGAGCTCATGCTCACCAGCGGCGAGCTGCTTGCCAAACGACGGAAACAGCAGAAAGTGTGGATGTGGAACCTCATCCAGGAAAACATGCTGCAGCATTTCCGGAGTCACACGGCAGTCAAGGATAAGATCCCACTTCTGGAAGACAAAGTTCTTCGAGGAGTCTTGTCTCCTGGGCTGGCAGCAGACCTGCTGCTGAAGGCGTTCAAAGATGGTCTCTGAGCACTGTTTCCTACTCTGTTCTTGATAAGTGCTTTATGTAAACATGAACATTAAATACAATTTTCCTAGGTGTGGATTCAGATGTTTTACTGCGGCAGGCACGAATAGAATCCAGTACTCTGCAAAAGAATTCTGTTGGATTCTGTATATGCAGTGATCATGACAAATCTAAACACTCTCCAAGAGATTACTATACACTATATTGGAAGAAAATAAATTTCCAAATCTTCTGTTTGTGCATGCCCTAGATCTGTTGATAAAAGCCAGATGCCCATGTAAAATGATTGGGTTTGGGATGGCAAGAGAATGAGGTTTGTGGTGGTGCAGGGTTTGATTCTGGTTGTGGGGTCATCTCAGAGCATTTGACACTGCAGCTTTCCATTCTAATATAGCAGCAGCTGTTGCCAGAATGGATTGCTTTTTCTTTCCTCACCTTGAGTGACAGCAAGAGCATTGGACTGCCTGACAGCACCAGACCACAGCCTTAGTTTTAAATAAATTGTATGCATATAAATAGAACATAGTGGTGTTTGGTCCCTCTTTGGAAGCTGTAGTTAGTTATTACACACTGTACAGTAGGAGAAGGGAATTTTAACCATCCTGGTTTCAAAATAGATGTTTTATTAAAAACAAAATGTAGTTAGATTTTTTTAACAAGCAAACATCAGATGGAACAAATGTTACCCATGATGTTTTAATAGCAAATGTCTTTATACTAGAATTATGTATCTCTAAAAATAATGTTTTGTTGTTTTCTGATCTAACTTATGTTTTTTAGATTTGAACAAAATGGCCAGGTATGTTTGGTATTTTTTCTCTATCTCTTGCAGAAGACAGGACTACTTTGAACCAAAAGCACTTTTATTTTTTATTTTCCTGTGAGAAAAATCTGGAAGAAACCTTTTCCTGATCCATGATCTAGAAAGCAGAGCTCATCTGGTACCCACTGAATGTGAAGGAAAAGTGCTGATTTTTAGGCACCTAATGGTAAAACCAGTAAAAGACGAGAATTTGTGAGCCTGTTGGTGCTTAGATAAATTAATCTTTAAAGAATGTGAGCCTGTTGGTGCTTAGATAAATTAATCTTTAAAGAAATATATTAGACATGATTTTCACAGTTTTGATTTTCTGGACATGTACATAAAAGGTATGGTGACTTTAGCCTAATTTCACCTGTTTGGCTTCTGGCAACCCAATTCCAGTATAGCAGTGAATTGGGTTACTTAAATCCTCTTTTTACCTTCAGGGGGTGTGTTTTCATTTTTTTATGAAAAATATGAATTTTTTTTTCTCTTCTTTCCCCTTGTCCCAGTTGTTGTATTGTGTTCCCAGCTTTTGCCTGCTAGGCGCTGTTTGCAGTGAAACGCTGAGGAAGGGCATTGTGGGGTTTTGGGGGGCATACAGCTGAGGCATTTCTTTGGTTAGAAAGTTTGCACTGGGATAGCTGGTGTTAGTGGTTCCCACCACCTAAACTGTCTGAACTTCTGAACTCTGGCCACAAATTCCTGTTTCTTAATCCCTACTTTGGGATTGCTGCAATCAGTTACAAGGAAGCAGCTGAAGAAATGTATGGAGTGGCAGAAGCACAGTGACTTTGTTATGACCATGCTGAGTTGTGAGAGAAATGCGGTGCTTATGGTCTCCCTTTTATTTAAACAACCTCTATTGACTATTGACCAAAAGCAACGTCTTGTGTCCTTTGAGTCCTTTCAGCTTTAAATACTGACTGTATTTTATGGTACCTTGTAGAAGAAATGACAGGTGGGAAATGAATTAATGGGAGCAGCAGCATTTTAACCGGTGAGTTCTCAACTTTTTGATAGTCCCTTTGTTTCAGGTGGCAATTTTTGAGGTGACCTCATTTGTGTTTATCCGTTAGATCAAACCCTTATAATGGTCATTACTTCTTCTTCTGTCAGGGACTGCTGTTCTCCTTGTCTCTTATACATGAGTTGCCAAGCCAGTAAAACAGGACCTGCAGCTTTAAACAAAATGACACCTGCTCAAGCAGAATATGTTTTACAGCTTCTTCAGTATTTGTTTTCTGAGTCCAGATCTGGATACAGATCTGCTGATCCACTCAAGCCATGGGCTATCATTATTTTCTCATTTTGTTGCTTCTTTTATAGTATTGTTAATTTACAAATGAACTCTTAGCAGAAGTGCAATGGCTTAAGCAGATTCTTTGAACTGCATTTTCCTCTTAAAGCAGAGCATTAAATGAAAATCTGATTTACCTTCTTTATGTGTTCAGTTATGCCTCACGCTTCAGTAGATAGAGAAGTATCCTTACACTGAAAGGAGTCTTTGGAAATGAAACAGTAAATGAGGGTCCCTGTTTTGTTTTTCAGTGATTCCCCAACAAAACTGAAAAGCTGTCCTGTGCAAACTAAACTGAGCCTTCCATGTGGTAAATGAAACAGTTTATTTTACAGCCTGTAAAATTTTGCTGTGATGTGTATTGGAGTCAACTGCTGACTGTTGTCCATTAATTGTGCAGTTTTGTTCATGTTCGTATGGGCTGGGCAGTTGCATTGTCTTCAGAAGGACTGCAGAGCTTCAGCTGGTTGGCTACAACTCTGTAAACAATCCACTATGTCCCAAGACAGGGAAGAACGTTTCCAGCTCATCAGTTTTAGCTCTGTGGGATTAACTTGGCTAAAATGCATTCAAATATTGTTATTCAAGTAAACAGGCTTCTGAAAAAAGATAGTAAACAAATCTGTTGAGTAGGATGTTGACATATTCATAGTTTCTGGAGTTGTCAAGCTGCTCTCATGTTAACACTTAAACCCACAGCTATTGCAGAATACTATGGGAAAATAATACAACTTCGTGGGAAGCCAATAGCAAGATGAAGTTTTTAGCTGGAGGTGTGACGAACTGCTAGACAATGTGAGACTTTTCCCCAGGTCCCTGTGTAATAGATGTTGCTGGTGTTTCACAGCTGGAAAAAAACAAGTGTGGTGAGATCAAGTGATTTACCCAGGACTCTGAAAGAGGTCAGAGAGTGCAAGGGTTACAGTTCAATAGCCTTTACTCTCAGCCCCACGTATATTTACAGCCATGTTACTTAAGGTTGAAAAAATGCTCTTAGCAAGTTCATGCTCTTAGTGTGACTTATTCCTTTCATATCTAATCTCTCTGTTTTCAGTGACAGGACCCAGTGACCCCTTCTTGACTACTGTTCTGTTGTAATGTCCTGCTTTAAGTAATAAAAAACTTTCCTTTGATATCTAATCTGCCCTCGCCTTCAGTAGATGCATTACTTCCTGTTGTGCATGCTGCTTCAGCCTCTGTGTTCTCCCCACATACATTGCTTATTTGTGAAATCTGCCATGTGTTGGCTATTTGAGATTTTGGGGCATGGGAATTGAGTAAAGCTAAAGAATACAAAGGAACTTTTTTTCTTAACCTGTACGCAGTTCCCTTCCCAAGGTTTTCTTTTGTAATGTGGCAAGATTCAGTTCCTGACTTGCTCTGTACTGGTGCAAGCATCCTTATTTCCCCTTTATTTCCCTTTCTCCGAGTGCTCTGTTGCTCCCCCTTGGATGCACAGTCAATAAGTAACGTACTCATTGAGTTAAAATGAGAAAAACATTTTCACAGAGCTTAGTGCGTCTGTAACTATTCCTGCTGGACTGTTCTAAAACATTTATAATTTGATGAAATATTGAACAAAGTTGATAAAGAATGTATTTAAGGAAACATTAGTGTGTTTCCCTGAAGAGTTGGACAATCATCAGTGCACAGACTGACTAGCAACAGGATTCCTCTTCCAAAAACCAGTTCACCTACTCCACAGTCATATTCCTTAGTTTATTTTAAAGTAACCAACCCACCTCATAATGGAACATTACCAGAATTTGTAAATTGAGAATAAAAATTCTAAAATTAAAAACTCATAAGCAAATAGAGTGCATACTTAGAATGGAGGGATGACAGACATACTCTGTTCCCTCCTGTCATACTAAGGTATGGTTCAGCTGATGAACAAGCAAGAAAAAGAGGAGCTGACATTCATGACAGTGCATGGAGAAGATGCGTTATGAAGCTGCAAGAATGCCTGGTTTTGTCTATTTTTCCTCCCATGGGAGCGTAAGAATTATCTTGGATAATTCACTGTGAAGCCACAGAAACTGATATGACCAGTAGTGTTTGCTGTGTGAGGATTACAAAAATTATAAATTAAACTCCTGTTGCTGTCTTTTGGATTTGTGTGTTGCATGTGACACTTGTCCTTTGGCACTAGGTGGGTTTGTTTGTAATTGTGCTCTCAGTGGGGAATAGCTAGAAGCTCTCTTGTAGTTTGACTAAAAGACTGTTTACTTGTAACAAGTTAAAAGCTTCACCTTTCAGAATTCATGGTAAGATTCCTGTATTTTTCCTTAAAATACTGTGGCAAAGCGAGTTGCTGCTCTATGTTAACTATACCTTCATTTCCTCTTACACTCTTCTGCTGGTAGAGTAGCCTATAAAAGCTTTAGTTATGCACCTTTTAACATGACTCAAATATTCATGAAGTTAATCAGGGACTGATAATGCTTCTGCTTTGTTTCTTCAATTGAGAGTGACCATTAGAACCTAAAGATTACAAGCCATGAGAAGCCAAAGGCTATTAGAGCTTCAGAGGCCTGGGCTGACCTGCCCTGTGCAGGCTGCAATGGCTGGGGATGCGGGATGTGTATCTAATGAGAAGTTGCTGCACGAGCTGCGTGGCTGCGAGCAGTGCACGCTCACACTGCTAAAGGTTTTCTCCCGGCCCGGAATCTGT
Organism: Cettia cetti; assembly: GCA_013401135.1. NCBI lineage: Eukaryota > Metazoa > Chordata > Aves > Passeriformes > Sylviidae > Cettia > Cettia cetti. The sequence continues at coordinate 112,948 of VZUI01027473.1, forward strand.
GATCCTGTTTGTAGTTCTCTAATTGCAACCAGCAGAAGACAAGGGTGATGTTGGTTTTTATGACTTGTTGCTTAGCAGCGTTGATCAACAAAAGTGCAACCTTTTCTTTTGCTGTGACCTGGGTGAACCCGGGCTTGGACGGAGCTCACCAGTGGAGAACAAGGGTTTCTGAAGCCGTGTGAAACTCCCGTGCTGTGCCTTGTTAGCAGCGTCTGAGGGAAAGCGTCTCTTCTTGACCTCTTGGTTACCTTTGCCCTTTCCTCCTCTTTCTCTCTCTCTCTCATCAAATCTTAGAAGAAAGCAGACACCTTCCTAGGAGGACATGGAGGATGGGAAACACAGGGACAAGTCAACTATACTAAGCTGTATCCTGCCTCTTTTTAGGAAAAGGAGCTAAGCTGGTTCCCAGACTGTGATGTCAGACCCTCCTCTCATGGAAGGAGAAAGACTTCAGCCATCACAGTAAGGTCTATTCTTATTTAGAGAAGCTTTCCTAGTATTTCAAAGTAGGCAGAATAATCCATAGAGGAAAGGGGAAATTAGGGCACTAAGAATTTCCTGGTTTATGTCTTTTAGAAGGGATTTCACATACTGAACCAGAAGGGGTATTGAAGGTGGTTGAAAATGATTGAGGGTCTGCACTGAATGTGTTTCTTTATCTGATCAAACCTGGCAAAGCCTGTAAAATAAGAGCAAGGAGTAAGTTGCTTGTTTCACCTTAACTCTAAACTGTAAATTGTTAGTCTGACTGGACAAAGACTCTTTAGTGACACCAGAAGCTGCAACAATTAATGTGCCTTATGATATTAGAGGCTTAAACCAGGAGCTTTTACTGTTGCTCAGATGCTTGTCTTTTACACAGAGATCTGAGTAGGAAACAGCTGAGTATTTGTATGTTTTCCCTGCCAGAAATGTTGTTATCCTGAGCCACCTTTATGCTGGTGGACGCTAGGTGGAAAAGAATGCCTTGTCAGTGTGGTGGTTTTCTCCTTTCCACGCTGTCACCTCCAGCACTGACTTCTCCCCTCCGTTCATTGGTAGCTTTTCAGAGCCCTGCAGGTCAATGTGTTAAAAGGTCAGCATGTGTTTCACAGGCCTGTTATGCTCTAGTGTCCCTCCTCTTCTGAAGTTTAAAGAGAAACTCTGCTGTTCAGCTATCCCAATCTTGTAAAATTCATGCAGAGGATTAATATTGCTGTAATTGCATAATTGAGATCAGATAGATCAGATGTTCATTCCAGAACAGGCAGTTGCATAAGAAACTGGCTGCTGCCCTACATGCCATGCCAAAAGCATGGCAAGTGTATGGTATCTGGCAGAGCTCAATCAAATAGAATAATCAGCAAATGGGAATGGGAATTATGTTGCACACAGTGGGTTTTTTGGGATTTTTTTGTGGGTTTTTTTAATATTGCATGAACAAAACTATCTACCTGGAAATCTTGGCTGCTATCTGAGGCTGAGAGGAATGACTTTCCATGCCCTTGCTTGATGAACAGAGCAAATTGTGTTCACCCAAACAGGATTTCTTTATTTTGAGCTGTGAGTATGGTTTGTCCGTCTTCACTGAACAACTGCTGCTAATATCTGATATCTGCAGGATTCAAAACAAGAGGCTGAAGTTGTGTTCTTAACTTGTTATTTACAGGAGAAGCAGGGAACTCCGTCAAGATCAGTAAGCTTTTAGAAATAGAATCAGTAAAAGAAAAAAATCCCTTTTTTGTTGTTTATGAGTGCTACAATGCAGCACTTATAACTTGACTGATTCTTTCTGTGTGCAGGCAGTAGAAACTGATTAGATTTGAAAATTAGTGTTTCAGACTTCAAATATTGTTGTCCTTCACTTTTCCTTTTCACTATCCATTAGAATGTGACATTCTTAGAAATTAAGGAGTCTTCAGTGTGGGACTGTTTAGTACTGTAATTTCAACACCTGCAACAATGGAGCAGAGTATGGCTGCTGTACAGCACTAGCATGACTAAAAGCCACTGAATGCTTTATTTCTGTACTGACATTAAACAGTTATTTTGAATTATGATGTGTTGAAACTCCCAGTTTCACGTCTTGCATGATGCACGTGGCTTTCAGTTTAGCTGGAGACACTGCTCCAGACACTCATTTTCACCACACACAATTCCTTCCATGTTAGAAATGCTGCTGCTTCTCCACACCCTGAGGTCAGGAGAGGTCAGCAGTGGAGCATGTGCCTGCACGTGATGGAATAAGGCCCTAGAATAAGGGCTGCCTGAGGTTTGTCCTTCTAGGCAGGTCAATTTTCCGTTTTTGGGCTGGTAAATTTCATATGCACGGGACAGGACATTTCAGAAGGAAACTGGGATAATTAAAATTTTGTTTGGCCCATTGCCAATTCTTTCATGTCAGAAAACATTGCTGTGGAGACAGGCACAGATCCTGTAAATTAGTCTAGTCTGAATAGCTCTCATCTAACATTTTTGAACATTAAACCGTAGTCAACATCTAACATGCAAGGGCGTTTCTGTGGGACAGTTTGAATACTTTTGTTTTCATGATTTTTTTTCTTTATTGGGTGTTCCTTGCGATTAAGGCTGAACTAAGTTAATCCTCAGGCTAGTGTGGTATTTCCTTATGTAGATTGCATCACAAAACCACTCCAGAAGAAGATATTTTCATGAGCAAGTCTTGTGTAAATTACGAAGAAAAACTTTGCCTGGAAAAGCCGAAATAGAGAGTTCAATACTGTACAAACTGGATAGAATTAAAGCTACTCTTGTGTTTCAGTTTCTAAATCTAAGAGCCATAACATTTTCTCCTCCTGTGCTTAATCGAGAGTGTTTGTAATAAACCACCTTGTCTGCATGCCAAGAGAGTGCCACGGAGAGAACCAAATGGCTGCTGATGACAGAGGGAAATCTTGTTCTGAAAATTATTCCTCAGGCAGCTTCTCGGTCATTTCGTTTTCCAGATGATTCCTGATGAATCAGTGGCTGCGACTCAGAGAGGAAACAGTTGCTCAGAGGGTTTTGCGGTGGGGACACTGGTGTGTGCCTGGGAGCCTGGCAGCCTGGCTGGGAACCTCCAGGAGCCAATCCATAGGTCTCATTCCATACATCCCCTCAGCAGTACTTAGGGAGAGCCCTTAGATGGTGCTGTATGGCAGCGCTCGGCCCGGCGGCGCCTCCGCTGCCTTCGGGATGCCTGTGCCCCACCTCAGGGCTAACATTTGGCCGTAGTTCAGCCTGAAGAAGGTGAAAAGGCAGTCTCTGGGCACTGTTAATTAGGATGAGTAAATGAAATCTGTCAGTAGAGACATATTAAATATTAAATTCAAACATGGATTTCAATAGCTGCTGCCATTTAATCCTTATTAACTTGAATCATGTCATGCTTAAACTTCCATGCTAAATGTATTGCTCTCTGTCTGTAAAACAAAGGGCTTTTAAATAATAGTTAAGGAGTTTTTAAAGGGCATTTGAGGATCATCCTGATGGAAGAATAGTGCTCACCCTGGGAACTTCCTCATGTAAATATGGGTGTGGTGGTGTGGCTTTCAGATTATATTTTTCAGGCTGTGAAACTTTCTTCTTTTCTGGAGAACTAGGGATGCAGATTTAGGAATTTGAGTTGTGCTGTCAGTTACAGTGGAATTGAAATGGAATTTCCTCTAGCAGGATGGGTTTCAAGCCACAAAGTAAATTTTATTTGGAAACTGTTGCTCGAATTATTAAAGAGAGTTATTAAACAGCTCTCAAATACTGATGGTATCTTTTGTAACAACACAGCAGAGAAATGAGACATTGAAAACAAATTGATCTTTGCCTCTTGGAAATGAGTTATGTGACTGGTTTTTGTCTAAGTTGGGAATATAGCCTTCCTATAGTTTTACTGTGTGCTTATGCATGTTCCTGTATTTTTAAAGTGTTTTCCACCTGTTCCTGCAGCTTGAGGATGATAAGCCTGGGAATATTCTGCCAAAGCAAATGAAATATGCACATGAAATAGTTCATGTTTTCAGAATGACTTCATTTAGTCATGACTTTTATTTATTTAGAGGGAGAGAGAGCTGTTGTTACAGTCTCTGCTCTCTCTGCTCTATTTTTTTAATCTCTGAAACTTCCTATAACCCAACTTTTTTTTTTTTTTTTTTTTTTTTTTTTTTTTTTTTTTTTTTTTTTTTTTTTTCACATTTGAAATGTCCCAGGCTGCATAAACTGAGTATCTGCTGTGTGTTCCTCTCATCCCAGTAATTCTCATCCTGTGGTCCCTTATGCTGTTATTTTAGGTGTATCCTTTACCATTATGTGGGTTGTTAACATTAGCCAGAATTCTGCTGCCATGTGGGTGGGACCAAACACTGAGATTTTCTTTCTTTTGAGTTGAGTTGAGAAAGAAACTCTGGCTTGTAAACACTGACAAGTTACTGGGTGGTGATTTGTAGTCTAAAGCTGGTGGCTATAAATTCTCACCTGTGAAAAAAGAATCTGTAGCTCTGGACAATATGTTCTTCCAGCTGCAGCTGAATTTCTGCTCTGTTAATATCCTTAAGCAGCTGCAGCAATGTGTCACACTGATGTGGCATTTTGCATCCCCAAAGCTCTGCTCAAATATTTGAACTTAGTAAGGCACTCCACTGAGCTGAGAGGGAGGCCAGTGTCGCTACAGCTTTACAGAAAAAGAAACAGCACCTGGGAGGTTAAAGCAACTTTCCCTCACCGTGCTGCAAGTCAATGGTGGAGCTGGAATTACAGCTCAGGAGGTTCCTGGCTCGTGCTACACCACGCTGTGGAGAAAGGTCATTTCCCAAAATAGTGCAGAAGGTTTGTTATTGATAATAGGGCAACAAAGGGCTCTAGATGTATTAATAGGTCACTGTGTGCCACCCTTAGTAATACATAATTTAGCAACTTCCAAAATGGGCTACATCATATTTTTCTGCAGCAGTATCACTTTCACTGTTAGTTTTATCTGCTACTTTATCTGCTATAGGTATTTTTGTTTTGGCTCTTCTAACACAGTTTTATTTAAAGCAAACAGGGACATTTACTAAGTAGGCATGAAAAGCCTCCTGATTAGCAGCCACATTAAGCTGCAATATCCAGCTCACCTTTCAGGTCAGCACAGCTCCTCTGCCCCCTGGAAGCCACTGAGCAGAGCTCTGTGTGCCTGAGGAGAACAGAGAGGTGATGGAGGATTTTAGTGGCAGTCAGGAGCTGGGGTACAAGGATGGGAGCCCACAGGACTGCCAGGTTTGGTGATGGCCTTGGGCCTCCCAGGGAGGCAGGCAAACCCCATCCCCACCCAGTGGGACAGGGTAGAGGGTGCTGATACTTGTAAAGGGGTTTTCATTGAGATTTGGTCCCAGCTGTTCCTCAAATGACCTTGGAGATGGGGTATTTGGTAGCTATTGTTGGATTTTGTAGATTTTTATTTCAATTTGCCTTTTATAAAATGCTGTTGATCCCCTTTGAACTCTTTTACTTCAGCAGTGTACTTACTGAAGGATTTTGTTTCTTCTCAAAATGAATTATTTGACCTGCTAGGTTATTCAGCAAATTCAAAAGTATTGTGTAGGAAACAAGTTTATTTTTTCACCAAGCACCCAGATCTATGCATCTGCAATTGAAAGAAGAACAAAATGGTATTTTGCCTTAGCAAAGTCTGAAGAATTGCAGTGAATCACAGTGAGAAGAATGACATTCACAAAGCAAATAGGCATTGAATCAATTTATTCAGTCTCATTGGGTCAATGAGTCTCCAAGCAGGGAAACACCAGGGAAAGAAATGTGTAAGGAAAGTTAAGCAGAGCACGTACAGCATCCAGAGACTGCAAGGGTGCTGCTCTCTCATCTTCATGTCTGTGGATACATGTATTTGAATTAACAGAGCAACGTGAGCTTCGTGTGCTGCATTTGCTTTTTAATGCTTGGTGGTTGAAGTAATTGGATCTATTGTTGTGGGCATTGGGAATGCCAGCTTGGCTCTTACGGTCACTGGCTTGTGAACGTGACCTTCTGGAGGGCAGAGCACTGGAGAGCTTGCTCTGTTTCACTCTCAGAGGTACCAGTCATAATAGTCAAAAATTTGCTTTGAAAAAGCTATGTCCATGTTCCCTGCCTTTATCTAGCTGTTTGTTTCTGCTCAATTGTGGTGTGTTTTGTTTTGTTCTTGGTTTACTAATTCACTTCTTTAACTAGCTTCTGGTGGATTCAGAGTTTTTGAAGTTTGGTTGACCTTTTTTCCCCTGTGTGTGTTTAGATTTGGGTTTTTTGAACCACAGTTGAGTTTTCACAACCGAAACTGGTTGATCAGAGATTGAATTGTAAATATTAGTGGGTTTGAGTGATGTTTGGTACTTGATTGGTCATCTTGCTTTCATTCTTCCATATGATGAAGTCAGCTAGATGTAGTCAAGTAGTGCCACATGGGAAAAACAGTACACTTTCTGGGTAAAAAAATCCTTCTTGTGATTGAGGCCAAATGATTCATGGCAAATGCTAATGAATACATCATTTCAGCATTGACTACATCTGTCTTCTGTACTAGGGAACTCAAGAGAGACCCGAGTCAAACATCCTGTAAAAAAAGAGACAAATGATCTCTCTAGAGTGTCTCAGTTTATGCTCTTGGTCTGGAGCATGCTTGAGTTCTTGTGGCAGAAAGGGAAGTTTCAGGGTCTGTGTGGTTTGTATTTTCTGGCATCAGATGGTTTTGTGGTTCTTCATGGTATGAATCCTTTTGAGGAGCCCAGGGAGTTGCTGTCAGTCCTCAACTTTCCTCGTACAAAGCTGTCAAAACATGCAGGATTAAAGCACCAAGCATGGCGTGAAACAGCCCAAGATTTTGTGGTCCATCACTGGATCGGCTGGACTTAGAGCAAAGCAATCATGGTGCTGGTGATTAGATTGCCTACCATAAAATTCCTGGATGGTTCACATGGGGATAGCTGTGCATCCTCAGAACCTCTTTGTTTCTCCCTAAAAACTCACCAGGATATAACTATCATGTTGTCCCTAACAAAGATTCTGTCTTAGCTGATTTGAGTATGTTTTTTCCCAGTCTTTAGCCTTCTTGCACCACACTGCTCCTTAAAAATGCTCACATTACCAGCTGAAATTTGCATCTGCTATAAGATTTCTGTTTGGGACTGTGGGTGGGCTTACTCTGTCTAGGTAGTGGTGTTGTTTTGCTGGAGTTAGGAGAGTTTAGACCTCCTTAAAACTGAACTCCTGCTTACAATTGATTTGAGTATTTCTATGTCTTGCTAGAGAGCCTTTTTTTTTTTTTTTTTTTTTTTTTTTTTTTTTTTGCTGCTCTGTGGCTTGATTGGGGCAAGCAGCACGTTGTATATCTGCCTGCACTTGTTTGGAATTGATGCTGTGCCCTGGGTGTTGTGCTCAGATTTACAGTTGAGGTAAAAAGAACAAACCACTTGTTACCAAGTTTTTTTCCCCCTCCTCAATGTGTCAAACTGCTCCATGGTCTTTCGGAAGCATATTGGGCTACATGGAACCAGGGGAAAAAAAAGGGTGAGTGGAGTCTTAAATCAATTGTTTCAGGTCTCATTTCCTTCAGGGTTCTGCATTTCTGACTTTTTTTGGCAAGGGTTTTTTAACTGCTTTGCAATGGGCAAGAGCTACTGAGGATATAAAATGTTTTGTCCCTGAAGAAGAAGAAGGGCTGGGAAAATCAGGAGTCCCAGCTGTTGTGTAAATAGCTTTAAGGGCATAACTTTTTTGAAGAGGCCTTTGTTTGTGGTTAGGTCGTTCAAGGCATTCTCTTAGTTAGGAAACCTATTTTCTGAAGCCCAAACAGATTAAAATCCATTTGGATCATCTCACAAACATTTAATTTTTTTTTTTTTTTGGCCTGGTTATCTTTTGTTTATGTAGTATGGCCTTGCTAAAAGTATCCATACTTCAAAGCTTCATTCTGCTCATATTTTTAGATTATTATGAAGGTGTATTGTATAATTCACGCAGTGAATTGTATTGTGTATTCTTTTCCTTATTTCTCCCTGTAGATGGAAAGCTGCTAGAGCTGGGGTGAAATCCATGCTACCTTTAATTACTAAGGGCAAAGTCCCACTCTTGCAAAGCACTTCTCTTTCATTCCTTTCCACTCTGTATCTTTGCATCTCTGTCATGTGACTTGTTTGGCAGAGGCTGACAGAGCCCTTTCTAGCCTGGTAGGGCAATGCTGGCAGAGGTACCTCACAGGTGCAGCTCTCTTCACCACTGTTAGATGAGGGAAAATGCATTTTTCATCTGGAGTTAGTTAGAAAATGATCCACACTATACTCCCTTGCCCAAAATCCTGGCTGTTTCTCTTCAAGAGATGCTGAGTTATATCATGCATCTGACTGGCTAGTGCCACAGTATGGAGACTTTATTTATAGATGTGCATAAATAAAATCAATCTTCCTCTACAAACTGTCAAATTGTATTTCCCAAAAGCTAAGGAATCTGCAGTCCATTAAATCTGGAGGTAGTGAATGAGCCCAACTCTCTAGAAAGAGCACCTTTTCTTCAGAAAGACTGGTTTGTTTTAATCTGGCTGCTGACAAGAATTGTCTACAGTTTTCTCCTGCAAAAAAATGAAAATACTGTTTTTGATGTGTTAAAAAAGTTGCTGCACTGTGGTATTTAGTGCAATTATGTTAATTCATGTTTTGAATTGAAGAGATCCTGAATAGTTGAAGGACTATGTGATATGGGCACAGACAAGCCAAGAGGTGCAGGCAGGATATGAGGAAGGGGAATTACTTCAAGAATGTGTTCATCTTCTGACATTATTTGTGCAAGGGAGAGGGTAGATCATTGGCAGCAGGTGCCCTGAGCAGTTGGTAGGGCTGGCTGCTGTTCACCTTTGGGATGTGGGTTTCAATTACAGTGTTCTGTTTGATCATTATCAGGAAAAAAGAACCACGTTTGGAACTGCAGTACCTCAAGTACCCCGAGGTTAACTCCCATGCCTTATTATACATTAAGAAAAAAACAGTTGCTTGTCTTCATGGCCATGGAGTCATGGAGGATGCATTGCCCATTTCCTAGTTAAGCTGCATTAATCTGTTTTCTGACACCTCTCATGTCCAAAGCAACCTGCAGGCTCTGTCAGGGCACAGCCACATTGAGCTTGCTGGTGAGAAAGGGTTGGGTTCAGGACCCTCCAAGAGGTCTTTGATTAGAGTCTCAAACTCCTGCCTCTCCATTCCTGGAGAGTTTTATTGTCAATCTCTGGTCCTCCCTGGAATGAGCAGAAGACTGGATGGGCCTTGGCACATGCTTGATTGCCCATCAGCAAGAGAAACTGTGCTAATTGCCAAGAACCCCACAAGACATTGGGCTGGGCAGACGGAAGGTGTGAGGAGAGGCTGCTGTCTGCTCTTGCCTCTGCCTGGTGTGCCAGACTGCCTGCTGGAGTTGAAGAGGGTGAGACTTTTCCCCTGCACTTAGCAGCAGTCTCTGTCTGTGGCTGGAAGGTTTCCCTGGGTTCTCTCACCTTGCTGGGAGAGGTTCCTTTGCTGGCTGTCCTCTTTATAGCCAGGAGGGAAAGGATAAACAAGGATACCATCAGAATTCAAGTTGAATGCATCCTTGGGATGGTGTAGGATGTCAGATTTGGCTTGACTGACATTATTAACCGTGTTCTTGGGTAAGTGCTTTTCCCTTTTTTGTTTACAGGAAAGGAGGCTTCAGAAAGTCCCTTGTCAGAAAGCTTGTGATGAGATGATGTGAGGGACTTGGCAGTCTTACACAAGCAAGATAATTGCTTGGAGTTTGTTATGACACTGTGACTTTGTACAACAAGCAGTCCACCCTCTGCAAGAGTAGAGCAAGAGCAGACCAGGTGTGTGCACTTCTGCTGGGGTGGAAGCTCTCTGGCTTTCAGTGTTTGCACTGTGAATTCAACGTCAACACACGTACAGACAGCAGATCTCAGAGGAGTCAGAGATAAGTAGCCTGGCTTTTTGGGGTTTCTAGAATGAGCTGCAGAGCTAAGGGATTTCTTCTGATTTTTTGATCTGTCATGAACTGGCAGATGACATGGGAGGAGATACTCCCTAGTCATTTGGCAGTGCCAAGAGCAAGAACCATGCAAGCTTCTGGTAGGATAGGAAACATTCCCACTAGACATTTCAGAGTCCTGGCCTCTTGGCTGCCAGTGACAGTTTTGAGTGATCTTTTTATTTATATCTGGTCACTACTATTGAATTGTCAGAGTTTCTCTCTTAGACTAGCCCAAGAAACTAAAAAGGTTCAATGGGAAAAAGATTTTCTGAATAGTGCAAACCCATGCCCATTCGTTTTCTTTTGGCTTTCTAAATGTGGAGGATTCTTGAAGTCTACTACCAAATAAGAGCCTGGATCTTGACAAGCTATTGATTGGGTGACAGAAAAAACTAATGACAACACTCACATGACTTGGGCTGAATGGCACATACAAAAGTTGAGTGCAGCTCTTAGTTTTAATAAACTAGCTACAGGATAGTAACAGTGGGAAGATGGGGAAGAAGACTGGCCTGGCTGAATAGGGAGCTTTTGGTGAACTCAGGGAAGAAAAAGAATTTCTGACATTTGTAAGAAGGGGCAGGCAACTCTGCAGAAAAGTACAAGGATGTCGTTAGGTCATGTGGAGAGAAAATTAGGTGAAAGCTCAGCTGCAACTCAATCTGGCCTTCCCTGTGAAAGATAATTTTAAAAGTCTTAATAAATTCATTAATAACAAAAGGAGGGCCTTGGAGGTCTTTTCCAACCTTAATGATTATAGGATTCTGTGAAATACATTTATCCTTGAAACATGATACCCTAATTTTTGTGAAGTGCCTAAATTCACCCTTAGTTACATTTTGCTGGTCGGAGTTGCTGCAGGACTAAATTTCCTGGCTCTGACTGAGAGAAATCTGTCACTTTGAGTAGGAATGAAACTTGACTGATGCAATCTTATCACAGTATCACCATATAAATGGATCTTATTTATTTTTAATTGAAATGTCAACTTAAAAGATGCAGTGCATATTTTTAAATCACAGTGACATTATATTTAGATTTTTTCATTAAGATCTGGGTATGCAGTCCCACTAAAAATAGGAAGCTAAGTATAAAAACATGAAGTCTTAATGCCTGCTTACTAAATATTCAGAGTGCAAGTGGGCATTGCTCTGGTAACACCTGTGAATGGAGCTATTCTGGTACATTTAAAAAGTGTCACTGGCATGAGTGACAGCCACCAATGTATTCATATTATTTCAGAACCCTGCTGATGGAAGGAGCTTTCTTGCAACTCTTTATCTTTACCTACAGTCCCTTCCCATTTAAAATGTTTTTCTTAGTTTCAGGAAAGAAAGATCCAGGGATTTTTATTGCTAAAATAAGCACAGCTTCTAATTGTGCTGGAATGCAATGGCACACCATGTACTGGAAGTCTGGAATAGCAGGGAAGTGTTAATCCCTGCAATCGAGGAATACCAGACATGGATAGTTTGTCTTAATTTGTTTTGCTGGTTCTAGCCCCGAGCAGGGCCTAGACCAGGCTCATGTGGTAATTTGTAGCAACTTGAGGCAGTAAGAGCAAACTGGGAGAAATCTGCTCCTATTCATTGATGCAGTCTTGCATCTGTGGCTCCAAAGTCCTACTCACCCAGGTGTGAGCTCCTTGGTTAGGGCTTTGACCCTCCCAGCTGGCTTCCTGGTAAATCTCTTAAAAAACAAATTCTTCAGCCTGGCATGTGAATGAACATTCCAGGCTTTAATAGCAGGGAGAGAATCAAGAAAGTATTTGATGCTTTGTTGACCAGCCAGGAAGCAAGGCCTATTTTTGGTTTTGGTCACTTTAGGCTGTGTTGCAGACATTGGCATGAAGGTCTAGAGGCTCAGTGAGAGAATGTTTTTCTTTTCTTTATTTAAACAGGCACATTCCCAGAAGAGTAACAATCCAAAGTTTACACTTCCAGTGAAATGCTGTCTGAGAAGTGCTGGAAAAAGAGAAGTATGTGGTAGAAAGTAGAGGTCTGAAAAGTGAAGTAGAGTGGAACTAAATGCAAGCAGAAGAGGAACTTCTACTTTAGAAACTTGAAGTATTTTAATTAACTACAGCCTAAACTGCAAAAAAAATGGAGGGGGCTGACTTTTTTTTTTAGAGTTGTGCCATATGTTGATTTTAATAATTATTAGGGTGGAGGGAAACAAAGCAAAACTAAGCATAGAAAGCCCTTTCCCATTTTAAATAGGGAAACAGTCTGCCACAGGCTGCAAAAATAGTGAATAGTGCCATACTATGACTTGATGCTCTGCTCTTCTGTACAGTTGTTGAGGGGTTTTGGGGGAGATGCTTTTTTTTTTTTTTTTTTTTTTTTTTTTTTTTTTTTTTTTTTTTTACTTAATATATTTCCAGTCAGTGTGTTTCCCTACCCCTGCTGCTGCTCAGTTCCAGCTCTAAGTCCCTTTCCCTTTCCCTGTCATATATGTAAATCAAACCCCTGCCAGGTTGGTCAAAGGCAGATGTTGAGCCCATGTGGAAGCCCAACAGCTGCATTCCTGATGTATTGTCTGGCATCCACCTGGATGGCTTTCTAGGATCTGTTCCCAAGAGCTCTGCAAGGAGCCCAGCAGCCAGGTAAAATTGCAGTCTTTAGTTCAAATGGAACCTGTGAATTCAGGCAAGGTGTCCCCCCATCCCTTTTCCAAGGGCTCTGCTGGACACTGAGGCATTGGCTGCCCCATGTTCAAGGTCAGCTGTCAGTTCAGGGATTTTTTTAATTGCATCTCAGGGAGTTTTGAAGACTTTGGTGCAAGAGAAGATGCCTTTTTCCTTTGCAGGCTCCTGGAGTGCTCTGTGCTGGGGAGATGAGGTTCCATTTGCTGCAGCTCCGCAGACCCCGTGGTGGCTGGCAGACTCCAGGCAGGAGTGATTGCCCTGGTGTTTTATTAGCTCCCAGAAAATAGATAGCAGGGAAAGGAGGCCATGCAGGCTCCAGCACGGTCTGCCTGAGCTCTGACCCCTCGGGCAAGAGGCTACACTGCTTTTACAGCCAGCACTTAACCTTGCTGCTGAGACTTGTCAACAAGGAGGCCAATTAGCAGCAGATAAGATGGTGGATGATATAATGCAGATGTCTGTCTGTCAGGAGCATAACTGATGTATTTTTAACACAACAAGGATCTTAAAATACGGCTCTGCATAGATGATGCTATCCCCTCCACCGTAGAGAAGCCTTCTTGACAATGAAGGAACAGAAAATTGTAGGTTTGTTGTTTTGGTTTGGCTTTTTGTTCACCCCCAATTCTCTCTTAAAGCCTTGTTCTGCTGGGCTCATGATGACTGTGGCACATGTAGGATTGTAAGAAACAACTACTTGAAAAAAATGCTAATTTTATTTTTTAAACATACATTAAAATGTACATAGATTTTGAATGCAAACAAGACACTTTTTGTTTTGCTGAAAGGATAGTACACAGCTGGAGCTGTTTTCTGTAATCACATGTGGATATTGGAATATTATTGGAAGAAAACACAGACTAGGGAAAGTTAATCGATTAAAATCATACAGGCCTACAAAGCTGTTACAGCCACCTGCTGCAAAGGGCAGCTGCTCCTTATCACATCTCAGCATGTCACACTGATACCCCTGTTTGGGGGCACACAGGGGTTTGCTGTCAGACTAAAGGGGATGATTGCAGGCTGTTTATGTTTCGGTTGAGACTGGGCCTGATCTTTTAAACAAAAGCTTGCTATAAATGACTCAAAGGCTGGAGTTTCTACAAAACTTGCACTTAACTGCTAGCTGACTACTTAGGCAGTCAGGATAATTCAGATAATTCAGACCCCTCCCAGCTTATTTTAAGTAATTCTGCAGTCTGGTTTTGGTGATTTAAAACTTATTTAAACAATTAAGCCACTTCTTCATAGGATCACAGAATGGTTTGCACTGGAAGGGACCTTAAAGTCATCCAGTTGCAACCCTCCTGCCATGAACAGGGACACCTTCCATGGGACCAGATTGCTCAGAGTCCCCTCCAGGCTGGCCTTGAACATTTACTGGGATGGGGCATCCACAGCTGCTCTGGGCATGATTTGCATGGTTGCCTTTTAATTGCTAGGCAAACTATTTATGTCTAGTGCAAAAAACTCCAGAGAGAGTATCACTGTATATTTTCTATTGCAGATGATACAGAATGGGTGGGAGGAGAGAGAGAGAGACCATGAATTACCAACTCTGTGTCAAAGTTTTTCTTTCAGCTGAGTCAGCAGCAGAAGAGAAGCAGTGAATTCCAACACCCAGCAACATGTTACTGATAAATGCCCTGAAAATTCGTATCCACACATCAGTGGAAGTAACTGTAAGAAGTTTCTCAGTTTTTTCAGTTTTCTTTAATGGATAGACATTAACATTGCCCTGAGGGAAGAAGGCAGTCCACGTGCATTTAATGTTAAAATTCTTTTAATTTAAAATTCTAGATAATTCTTATCTATTGAGCACCCAGATTATTTTCTTTACTTGGTTAGTGTTTAAGTAGTCTAAGTTCCTTTTAGGATGTTGAGTATCTTTTCTTGTTCAGTGGAGTCAATAGTACCTTTGCTTCTTGGAAATTTGTCTGCTTTTAGGGTTTCCTTCTTTAGTGTCCTCTGTGTATTTTAATTATTCCAATAATCTCTGGTCAAAAACCAGGTTTTTCTAAAATGCTGATAAAATGCGTACACAGGTTTTTTACAATTAAAAAAAATATTTTCATGACAATGTTTTAGTGCACTATGTTCTTTCATTCACTGCTTAGCTCATCTTTAAGGAAATTTTCCTGATTTCATTTGGGCTATTTCCAAGCAAGAGCAAGTCCACCAAAGCACTGCTTAAGGATCTGTTGTGACTTCGCGGGAGGCGAGGGCCGAGGCTGCCCTGGCAAAGGAGGCGGGCCAGGCCGAGCCGGGACTGCAGAGCCGGAATGC